>VMDO01006932.1:34293-63475 GCA_007922755.1 Pedetes capensis | reverse complement strand
TACTGGGGGCTTGAACCCAGGGCCTCATGCCTACTTTGTAATACTCTACAACTGAGCTGCACACCTAGCCCACTTTTTACTTTTTATTTATTTTGCTTATTTATTTATTTATTTATTTATTTATTTATTTATTTATTTGCTAAGGGTTGATCTCAGAGCCTTACAGAAACCTTGCAAGTGCTTTACCACTGGGCTGTACCTCCAGCCTATTTTTATTTTTTACTTTTTAAATTTTGACACAGTCTCAATAAATTACTCAGACTGCCTCTTGCCCTGAACTTGTCATATTCCTGCCTCCACCTCCCAAGTTGCTGTGATTACAGGTGTGCATCACTACACCCATTCTGTGTCTTGCTTCTTTATTCAATACTTTGTAAAGTTCATTTATATAATTTCATGTGGATTTAAATTATTTTCATTGTTCTGCAGTGTTTCATTGAATGAATACATCACGAATTCTTTATTCATTCTACCTTATGCTCTTTTTAAAATGCCATTTAGGTTTCTGAACAAACTTTTTCATTGTCTTAGAATAATAAAATTCTAATGGCAGAAAAATAGTTAAGTGTGGTTGATAGTCCAGGAGTTTCCTACTTGATGTAATTTTATATTTCAGATGCCTGTTTAAAAGTCAGTACAGTAAAGCATTTTTAAAATCTCTTGAAAGAGTTTAGGGTGAAAGCTAGCATTTCGTCCATGATGAGCACTCAAAGTAGGCAGTACTTTCATGACTTGCTAATGTTCACTGTTTGAGTGCCCTTGGTGCTAAATAACAGTGTAGTGCCACACTAACCCTGATCTCTGACTAAAATGTAACATGTAAAAGTCCCCTCTCTTCTCCTGGCTTAACTTTGACTATGTTGCTCCAAAGTTCTGATCATGTCCTTAGGATGAGGAAGAAATGAGAAAAGTCTGGCCATTATGAATGGAGCCTCTCCTTCCTCCTTTGGCTCATTCACTGTAGAAGTTTTCACAGGAATATAAACCCCTGCTGTCCCTATTTAATGCCATTCACTTGTCTGCTCTTCACTTTTAGGGTAGCTCATTTAATTTTCCATCCACTTCTAACTGGGTAATCAAATATTAAAAACCTCAGTCTTACTGAGACGTGAGATCTAAAATTAATCATTGTCTTGGTTCACTGGTCATGTGAGAAGGTATGAGTTTGAAGTCTAGGGCCTATTAACAACTTCAAATTAGTATATTAGAGAAGAAAAGTCTGAATATGAGTATGGTTAGTTTAAAAACTTGACAAAGATGTGGTCTCATTAAGGGACCTCTTTCCTGAAGGATTAACTAGATTCATTCCTCTGCTCTTTCTTTCTGAATAGGGGTACAGGCTAGATGAGACTTTCCAGGAAGTCTTCATCCTTGTGTCCTGTTAATTAGTTAATTAATTATTATTATTACTTGAAGTACTAGAGGATGAACTCAGGGCCTTGCAGTTTCTAGTCAAATGCTCCATGACTAAGCTATAACCTCCACCCCCTTTTAATTAATTAATTAATTAATTAATCAATTTTTATGGTTTTTTTTTTTTTTTTTTTTTGCAGTACTGGGGCTTGAACCCAGGGCCTCATGTTTGCATGCTTTGCAAGTGCTATACCTCTGAGCTTCACCCTCAGCTCATTTATTTTACTTTTTTCAGACAGGGTCTCACTAAATTATGCAGACTTCTTCTTGTCTCGAACTTGTGATCCTCCTGCCTCCTGAGTTGCTGGAATTACAGGCATGTGCCACAGCGCCTGGCTCCTCTTTTTATTTTTTATTTCAAGATAGGGTCTTGTTAAGTTGTACAGGCTGCCTCTGGCCTTGAGCTCGCTATCCTCCTGCCTCAGCCACCCATATCAGGTGCCACACTGCTCAGCTGACTCCTGTTTATTTTTAAATTACACTAGTTTTTTCTTGGACTGTGTAGATAAGTTTTGTTTGATGACTAAAATCAAAGTAATGATGCAACCTCTAGCAGAAAACATGTTCCTCAGATACTGCATATCATTTGAAAAGTCTTTGTTTTTGTATTTTTTTCCTAAACAGTATAATGACTTTTTGAACTATATAGACCTTTGGTTTTTAAGACCTGTGGAAGAAGAATAGGAAGCCATATGTGATATAGAGGAAATCTCTGCTAGATATGAATAGGAAAAATAAGGCTTTTCAATTATTAGTGAAGAGGGATCAATGGAGGATGAGACAGAAAAGGTCAGATGTTAGTGATTTCTCTCTATGTGGCCACCTGCCCCACCTAGGTTCTCCTTGAAAGGTGGGGCAGAGTATATAAACATAGAATGTAAAACTTGTGGAGAAAGTTGAAATAAGAAGAGCTATGGCCTGCTAATTACCACATCAGCATGGGCATGTGGGTGGGTGCTGAGCTGAAGAGAATGATGTTGTGGTATAATTGTGTAAGGAGACAGCTGGACACCAGACATCTCCCTTGGCTCCCACATGGCATGAAAAAGAATCAGGTTGTCTTTGAAGATAACTCTTCACTGAATTCCATGTAGTAGATCTGGGTCTCCATATGTGTGTTTTGGTTATGTGGTTGGAGAAATAGCCCCAATCTGTGATTCCCAACTTTATTTGTAAATCCCATTCTTAAATTTTTGTCATGGGTGAAATTTAAAAGTTTTTCTGGGTAGAAGATTCATCGGGGCTGAAATGGGAGGGAGTCTGTGATTAGTGGCAGAAAACCACCTTGAATAGGAACCCATGCAGGGCAAAGCTCATATATCTTTGTAAATGTGCTGAGAGTACTAAGGCCCAGTTCTGTATCTGGGTCAGTTTCTTTCCTTTAACATAGTAAAATATTCTTTCCCTGCACCAACTTTCCTGCCAGGACATTGGTGAGCCAATGATACCCCAAAATATATATTCAAGGCCTCTTCTGGTATGATAATGACAGTGAGTTATCACCAGCTCTAAAAATTGACAGGAGCAAGCTAGTTATCCTTTTTCCCATTTGTTACTTTTCCCTGTTTTTGATATTTTTAACCAACTATAGCCATATATTTTAGCGTTATGTAATCTAAGTAGAATGTAAAGTTGACTTCCTGATATCACCCATTTCGGAAGTAAAGCTCAGGTTAACAAACATGTATTGAACACTTATTCATGAGTAGTACTATATTAGCCACAAGAGATGCAAACATAAATAAGTTATGGCCCATGTTTTTGAAAATTTCATATAGTAGTTGTATATGAAGGTAAGGTATTCTATAGGGTAAGCTGAAATTAAAGGTGATGATGGTGATAATAGACACTATTCAATAGCACTTATTTTTAGATACTACTCTGTGTTATATGCCTGCAGTCATACCATGGTGGTGTCCAATTCCACCAGATTTCGTAAGCTAACCAGGGTCAGGCATGGTTAGTACTTGGATGGGAGACCCCCTGGGAACACCAGGTGCTGTAGGCTTGGGAGAAGGACCTGGCAGCCCACTCCCCCACCTAAAAAACAATCAGCCATTGAAAACCCTACGAATAGCAGAGAAGTACTAACAATAGTGTTTTGCCTGTTGTACACAGGGTCACTAGGAGTCAGACACTAACACAAGGACACCTAACAACCATGTGTTATATATACATATATCACCAGCAGTTCTCTTGGTAATACTGTAATAAAATGTAATTTATTTGAATTTTAGTCAAATGACTTACATTGTATGTATATATCACACTTCCTTTACCCATTTCTCTGTTTATGAACATTTAGGTTGTTTCCATACCTTGACTGTTTTAAATAATGCTTCATTGAATATAGGGGCTGGGATTTAGCTCAGTTGGTAGAGCGCTGCTCTGCAGTCTCTGAGGTCCCGAGTTCAATTCCCAGCACCGCAAAAATTGGAGAAGGACGTGGCAACCCACTCCCAAGGCAATCCCGAAACAATCTGCCATTGAAAACACTATGAGGGTCGCTATGAGTTGGAAATGACTCGATGGCACCTAACACACCATCATTGAATATGGGAATGAATATATCTCTTTGAGACCCTGATTTCAATTCTTTTGGATATATACCCAGAAATAGTATTGCTAGATTATATTCTAGTTTTATTTTTAATTTTGAGAGGAACTTCCATCTATTTTTGGTGTTGTTGTTGTTATTTTTCTGTACTTGGGAGTTGAAAAGGAGCCTTGCATCTACTTTGCAAGTGCTCTACCACTAGGCGGCACTCCCAGCCCATTTTTTGCTTTTTCTCTTGAGTCAGGATCTCACTAGGTTATGCAGACTGCTTCTGTGGCCTTGAACTCAAGATTCAGGGAGTCACTGGGATTACAGGCATGTGCCACTGCACCCTGCTATCTGTACTGTTTTCCATAGTGGCTATGCCATATATATTCACACAACCAGTGCACAAAGGTTCCCTTTTGTCCACAGTCTCACCAACACGGTTATGTTTTATGTTTTTGTTTATTGGATAATGGTTTTGGTTTGTACTTCCCTGATGATTAATGATGTTGAGCATCTATTCATGTACTTGTCAGCCATTTGTGTATCTCCTTTGGAGAAATGTCTGTTCATGTCTTTTGCCCATGTTGGAATTAGGCATTTCTTATTTTGCTATTGAGTTATCAGAGTTTCGTGTATAGTTCGAGTATTAACCCCTTATCAGATATATGTTTTACAGTATCTTCACCCATTCTATAGGTTGCCTTTTACTCTGTTAATTATTTCCTTTGCTCTGAAGGATCTTTTTAAATTTGAATTAGCCCAAATTATGTAATTTTGCTTTTGGTATCTTCCTTTTGGTGTCATATCCAAGAAATCATTGTCAAGCCCAATGTCTTGAAGATTTTCATTTATATTTTCTTCAGGGAGTTTTACAGTTTCAGATCTTAAGTTTAAATTTTAATCAGTTTTTTTTTGTAGAGTGTAGGATCCAGTTTCATTTTTTACATGTGAATAACCAGTTTTCCCAGAACATATATATTGAAGAGACTGTCCTTTCCTTTAAAAATGAAGAAATCCTGCCATATTCAACAACATGGATAAAGAAGACATGATAAATAAAATAAGGCAGTTATGGAAGGACAAATCAGTATTGGAATCATACTTAAGTAACAGAATAGTCAAACTGACAGAAACAGTAGATTAATGATCACTGGGGTTGGGGTGAAGGAAAGGAAGGAAGTGTATTCAAGTATAAAGTTTCAGTTAGGCAAGATGAGTAAGTCTGCAATTCTGCTACACACCATTGTGCTTACTGTTAACATTACTGTATTGTGTACTTAAAACTTTAAGAGGTTATATCTCATGTCAAGTGTCCTTACCACATCTTGCCACATAAAAAACATTTTAAATTAGTTAACTTCTGTAGTTTACTTAGAGAAATATGAGAAGCTGAACTAGAAGCTAAATCCAAAACTATGTATTTATGTTGTAACAAGTTATCTTCAATTGAATATACCTTGAAAAAATTCATAATAGGCCCATAGAAGTCAAGAAAAAAATCTACTGAAGAAACCGCATTGGTGTGGAAAAGAGCAGTCAGAAGAGGACTCACAGTTTTCCTAGACAAAAAGAGGAGGGAACAGGAGCTACATTTCCTGTTTACAATAGAACGTAGCATTAACTGAAGAGGTAAGTTAGTGGCTGAAAGGCAGTATTAGTAGCTGAAGTGCAGTATTTCTGAATTCATTACCTTTCAAAGCATTATAGAATCTCTCTTCTTAAGTCTCTCAATCCAATAGTGTCTATCTTTCTAACATTAGCCATTTTGAAATATGGTGATATCTTTAGGTATGGACTTTACATTTATAGAGAACTAGAAGAAATGTTTATTAAGTAAAACAAAGTTAAATTTTGCCTTTTTTTTTTTTTTTTTTACACACAGTTTAAAGTAGATAACAGAGATTCTTTGGAGTCAAATGCATCCATTTGTTTATCCAGCAGATGTCAGCATTGGGCTATTTCTGACCACTTAATCTGTCTCTATATTATTTTGAAAGGACCATAAATATTCAGTATGAAATATACTGATATGTAAAATAGCAGGTGCAGCAAATCTGTGGTGAGGATACATTTAATGGGTGAAGGATTCAATATCCCATCTACCAAGCAAACAACTGTATATAAAAACCCATCTGTAGCTTTTTTAGCCATGTCCATTTTTAAAAATCAATTTATTTCAAAATATCAGTATACTATTTTGTAGAAGATGGCTTTATACAATTAAGTGACAAAATGGATTAAAGCTATTGACAGAAATGTAAATATTTGAGTAATTTTAGTTTGCATCTGTTTAAATCAAAAAGGGACACAGAAGGATTTTTAAAAATCTCATTAGAATATAATTTCAGTTCAACCATAAATTTTTTTGCAAAATGGTTTTCAGTTACTCTCTTTTCTCTCTTTTCTCCTCAATATTAAGAATAGATCCTTTTTGGAGCATGTTAAAACCATTTTTGGTAATGTGCATCCTAATTAAGGCAAATGGATGGTTGATCAAGATTTGGTGGAATATAATACATGTAATTCATATCTCCACTGGATTCTAAAGTTGACACTAGTACTTCAGATTATCAGTGCATAAAACGCAAGTTTCCTAGGATATTTCTGAATTCTGTAGCTATGGTAAGTAGATCAGACCTTGGATCAAACAAATTGATTAAGAAGAAATCAAGACATCTTTGTTTCCTTAAGAGGAGAATCTTACTTGTCCAGCCTTTGTAGACTCATCATATATAAATACAGAAGGTTCCAAAAAAGTATATACATTTTAAGAAAGGAAAACCTATATTAAAATTGAAATATTCAATATATACTGATAACAAAAGATGAATCTAACTCATGTTTGACTTCTGCAACTACAAGATGTGCTCAAACTGGTTATCATAGTAAGAAGAAGCAGGACTTTTTGCTATGTGAGGCCTCCTGGAGCTTCCCTTGTGCACATCCTACATGGTACCATACATCTCAAACTTATCACAAATACATGCAATTGTTAAACAAGTTGGAGATTCTGTTGCATACTCACGTCTCCATTTTTGTACTTCCACAACATTGTTGAATTTCAAATACCACTTTAAAATGGTCTTGCGCTCCTCCAGTGACAACTGTGATTCTGCCATTTTCTTTGACTGTTGTGCCTGTTACATGGTGGCACTAGCATTCATTTGAGTAATGCCATCTTTTGAGTGAACATCATACTACACATTTCTACCATAATTCAATTCAACTTCAAAAAGTAATACATACATAACATTGCTTAAAATGTGTATGCATTTTTTTGGCATTCCAGTATATAGTAACAGAGGATTGAAAGCTGGAAAAAGCTACAGAAATCATTTTGTATCACATCTTTATAAGAAAATAGAAGACCAAGAGGCAAAGAGATTTACTTGAGGATTCAGAACTGATGTGTGAACACATGATCTTCTTTCAGTACTCCAGTTTGTTCTAGAACAAAAACTATATATTGAGACACATGAAAATTCTACAGTTGATTCCAAGCAGAATTAAAAATTGTCCTTGCACTCAAGTTCTGTGAAAAGCAGGATAATTGGGGAAATAGAAACATTAACAGAACATCAAAGTACATGTTAGCAACTTCAGTGACAGAGGTATGCTCAGGTTGCCAATAAGTGGCATGTAATTTAATTAGCAACTCCATAGTTTTTATAAAATGAGCTATTTCTTTTTTAAAACTATTCCAGGAGGAGCTATGTTAGCCAAACTCAGAAATGTACCATCATTATTACATAGGGCAGCAAATGGGGTCTGAAGGTGACTTGGATGATCTACTACATTTTAATTTTTTGATTTTTCTTCCTTGAAATTTGAAGATGAGTCTATTCCAATATTTATTATATTCCCATAATTTCCATATCAGAATCATGTCAGTGATTAGGATTCAAGAAATTGGGTGTCTTACAAAAAAAGAAAAGCAAAAACAAAAATAACAGCAAACTTGAGGCAAGAAATGAAATGAGCCAACCAAACTGGTTCATCTTGAGACCAATAGCATGGAATTTGTCATTATAAGAAATGTAATTTTGAACGTGAAAGAAAATTAAATAGTTCATGTACAAATCAGAACCATAATCATGACCTCATTTACTCTCTATTCTCACCCACAAAACTGTTAAGTTACTATGTGTAATGACTACATCTAAAGTGAGTGATTGACTTTGATCATATGTTAAAGTGACATTCAAAGTATGATCTACTTCAAAATAATTTAGGTGAATTTCAATGGTCGTGCAATAGACTGCTATCTAGAAATGATGGTTTAGCAAATCTTTCCCTTGCTTTTTTTCCTGAATAATGGGAAAGAACACCTCTTTTATGGGCACTATATAATATTTCCAACCATCTTTTTTCATCTCTTTGGGACACTGCAAGGAAACACATTAGATCATAACTCAGTACTAGAGTAAAATTCTGATGATGAACCTAGCTTGTTCAAAGACTCTTTGACATTAATCTGCCATATGCAATCACTATGTGTGAGATTGAAGATCGTGTTTCAGTTCTGTGTACCAGAACACAAAATCCTATCATACAATTCATCCAAATCATTGAAGAGATATGCCTCTCCAGATAACAAGTGTAACACTGGAAATATGGACAGATTCCAGAGAATACAATTACCTAGTTTTTCAGTTCATAGTATCAAGATTAGTGACAAAAATTATTGTGCATTCTCCTGCATTTCTGTAAATTGGAATTATTCACATCAGTGGGAAAAAGAAAATGTACTTTAATATATGAGTAGCTTTTCATTTGGAATACCTAGCAAGCATTCTAAATAACACTTTTGGTATATGTTTAACACTCCCAGTTTTTATATGTGGAAGAAGAAAAGAGGGTTGTCTGTAGGGATAGGAAAATAGTTATGAGGGTAATATTTCTCAGAGATTGAGCATAGTAGTTCTTATCCTATGTATAATGGTTTTTAGAAATAAAAGCCAAATTTGCATCTGACTGTGCTCCTCTTTATTTTTTTTCAGATTAATTTATAAGCCTTAGACATTTAAAGCATAGATTATTTTTAATAAATGTGAATAATTTTAACAGCTTTACCAATCTCGTCTGAATATTCTTGACACTTTAACCTTTTTTGTCAGTTGCCACTTGCATACACTTCTTTCTGTCATGTAGGTAAGGCATTTTCTTTTGGGTTGGAAGCCCCCCAAACTGGCAGAATACTGAGGCAAGAGTCCTTGTTTCTTCCCCATGAATAAGTATCCCAGAAATCAAGTCTTTTCTTATTTGAGGTCATGAATTTTTGTTTCCATGCACAGACTTAGATCAGTGCACCAAATACTCTGTCACTGATTAAAATGTTTGGCTCTAATGGAACACAATCTCATGAGGAGGATGCAGATTCAGAGTTCAGTTACCTCTTTGCCATTCTGAGAAACAAATAGCTATTGTCATGCTGCCATGGTGGAATCTCCATGGTCAGTGTGCTTATTATTGCTAGTGTACCAAAGTAGTCGCAGAGATTTTTAGTGTGATTTTACTGGCTATAACTGAGGAGTGTGTGTGTGTGTGTGTGTGTGTGTGTGTGTGTGTGTGTTTGTATTTTGCAAGAGATTTTATTTGAACTTTATTCATGATGAAAATGAGAGTTATCTGCATACTTTTAATTCAGGGTTTGTTTTCTTTTTTATTTGATTTTCCTTGCAAACTACCTGTCAGTGCTTCAAAAACAGCAACATGTGATAGATTTTTATACAGCTGCCTGGGTAGCTGTAATAATGAAATGTTTTTTACAATATCTGAAGACTTCTACTTGGGATTATAAGCAGAAAGAACAGGTTTTTAAGAAGCTTTTGGCACATTCTTCCAATGTTATTTCAAAAACGATGAAACTTAAAATAATCTCTCATGCTAGGGCTGCTTTATTGGTTCTAACAACAAAGTATCCTTCCATTAAAATTTCCTATTTCTCTCTCACACTCTCTTTCTCTTTCTCTCTTTAGAGCTCATTATAACAGAAGTCAGGAGATCTAGCTCTCAAAGACAGTACAGTAATAAGCACCAAAGGGTTGTTCTCAAAGGAATGAGATATAATCCTGCATGGGTGAAATGTTAAAGAAAAGAAAAAGGCCTTTTTAGTATCTTTCCTATTCATGTTCTTTCAAGGTTTATAGAGTTTTAGAAATTATTTTCTGCATTTGAATGAGATTATGTTTCCACTGGGAATGAATGTTGAAGATTATTTTTTGCATCATTTTAATCTGAGCATAATATAATTATTCCCCCAAAATAAAAATTAAGAGTCTACATAAAACAATGCAATCTGACTCTGTTTTTATTATTTTCCTAAAATACATAGAGTGATGATTTTATTTTTTTCAATCAAAAGTTAACAATTGATGGTCATTCAAGTTAGTGATAAATAATTTTTAGATGTATAAACTCAATAGGCTGCCTGGATTTCAAGCCTAAGGCAGCCCTGTGAATGCATTGCCCACAGATCCTAGCCAGGGAACTAGCTAGAGGCCCAACTGTCAGTGCTAGAAATATGCAATACATTCTTGAGTTACTCTTTTGGGGTCCTGAGGCTGCCAAGAATATTCCTTGTTAATTGTCATCTGGAGTGTCCTAGCACTTGGGAGGTGCAAGGGAAGAACACACCCTACGAGGAGCAAAAGGAAATGGCTTTTCTTAAATATAATATGCAGATTTCCAAGATTATATGTGGGGTATTTAGTTTATAAGTTTGTTAAGAATAACAGTGAGAGGCAACTAATACCACTTTGCCTTAAACCAATTTTCCCATCTTAATATTTCTACATAGGAAATTTAGTTCCATAGGAAATTTTGCATCAAAATGTAACTTTAGAGGAAACATGGCCAAAGGTACCATTAAGAAATACACTTCTTAAATCTTTTTTTCCTTTTTGATAAAAATACAGTCACTCAAACAACACTTAACAATATTATAGAACTCTGTTGTATTTCTGTTTACTCTAAAAACACAATGGTTTTAACCTTCCATTCTTAAGCTTGATTCCATGGAGGTGGTTTTTGTTAGGTGCTATCCTGTTGGACCTCATAGGAACCCTTATAAGGTTTTCAATGGCTGATTCTTTCTGGATTGTCTTGGGAGTAGATTGCCATGTCCTTCTCTCATTTTTGCAGTGCTGGGAATCGAACTGGGGACTTCAGAGACTGCAGAGTAGCACTCTACCAACTGAGCTAAACTCCAGCACCTCCAAGAAGGTAGCTCTATATATTTATCTTCTTGAGAGTGAAAGTTTGTGGAATCTTGGATTTTTCCTATGTAGAAATAACAGTAATGATTTTTCTCAGTACTTTGCTATTTTGTTTATTTGGTTTGTGTGTATCTATGCATCAAATTTAAAGTTTTCTAACCCCAAGGAACCGTAAGGAAAGGTCTAAGCGTATAACTTAAATTATTTCAGCTTGAGAATTCTACCAGCACTTTTTCAATCCCAACATCCATGGGCCAACACATTTGAAATGTTAATTTTTAAATATTGAATACAAGGGACAGAATAGTTAGCAATGTTCCTGGTAAAAGATCCACATTTCTCTGTAGGCACACAAAACAACAAGATAATCTCCAGACATTTCTCTTCCTAGGGGAAAATAGTATCAGACATCAGATTAGAACTGATTTCATTTGGTTAATTTTAAATTTTGTGCCACTCCCATTTGTTTGGTAGTTTTATAGACAAAGGAGTTGGGAAATATTACAAAGATTATATAAACCAAAGATTATATAAAACCAGGGTCTTGTTCACTTAGCTGCCTGAGTAAATAAATATGGTATGATTCAGAGACTAGACACACTTCACCCAATGTTCATTTGACTGATTTGTTTTTACAGGATTCTGAGTGTCATAGTTAGGTTTCCTCCAGAAGTAACCTTTCTCCTGAGATAAGGGTTCAAGGGAAATTAGCATTTTAGGTGGGTCCCAGGAAACACTCATAAGGAGAGGGAAAGGGAAGCCAATATATGGCTTCATCAAGCAAGTTACTACTCTGGGCAACTCTGCCTCCGTGCAGTTGGGAAATGCTGGGGATATGTGAAACATGCACCTCAGAGTTAGCCCCTCATCTGTTATCTCCTGTCAGTTACTGTGACAGGGTTCATTAATTCTCCTGCACTTCTGGCCTGCCCAGTGCTTGAGCAGAGCAGGCCTTGGTGGCAGAGAAAGCCACCAGGTAGAGTTGCAGATGCTGGCAACTGGTATTTAGAAGGTGTGTGCAGATAGTGAATGTGCATAGCATATGGGAGGACACTGATAGCATCTGCTACACAGGGGCAGAGAGATAAGGTTCAAAGATCTTGGATCAATCTCAGTTTGGCAGCAGAATAAAATAATATTTTACACTGAGGTTAAGTCTTACAGACAAGTTGTAAGGCAGATGTTACATAAAGCAAAATTACCTTTGAAAATACATTAGAAAGATATTTTACAGACGTATTGCATTTTTCTCAATAGATCCATCTTCAAGTTTATGTTCAGTATTGGAACAGAGCACTGTTTTGCAGTTGAGCATCAGATGAAGTAGTTGGCTTGCATTTAGGAGCAATGCTATATGAAAAAATGCTATCTTTAGACATTAGAATCACATTCATTTTTTTAAGATGTCCATGAGATCCAAGATGGAGAAAACACAATAACTTTTGTTTTCACATTTAATTTAGGCTTGTGCTTCTTGAGTGGAATGGTGAGTGGAATTACCTTCACTATTTAACTTCTCTTTTTCTCTCCTTCTTCTGGGGACTGAAGTTAATTATGTACAACTTAAATGTGCATATGATGTGACTCTATTTATATATAAAGACCATAGTTAATAGAACCATGAGTGAGTCCACTCTGAGTATAATTGGAAAGAAGTGTATGCTTGGGAAGTGGGACAGGTTCTAACTACCTTTCCTAGTAATCAGTTAAAGCTCTTTTAATGATTGACATTGTACATTTAGAAATTAAACAGATTTAAAGAATTAGCTACCAAAAGGTAAATTGTAGACTCTGCCATTCAAGATAAAGCAGGATTGGGAATTCAAGCAGTGCTGTTTTACAGTAAAATGTAGACATAATTGCCAATCGTAATCCAAATTTTATTTTCATAAATGGGAATTAGGATAAAACAAGAGTTGAAAAGTAAGAATAGAAAAAATAAATAAAGAAAAACAATGTAAATACATGTGTCCTCATGGTCATGTCTCATTGACATTGTTATTTATAATTTCATTCTAAATGGTGGTTCTTCAGCAGGTAGACTTTTCTCCCATAACCACCTAGTAACCTGCACTGTTCCTAACACTGGATTTCTACTCTACCATTTTTTATTTGGGCTCTAGCTAGGTTGTAGGAATAGAGCTGTGATGCTGAGATAGTAGAGTGCATACTACATAGATCAGAGGTGTTATGTTCCTTGTAGTATCCTCAGTGTCAAGAGCTATGCCTGTTGCACAGCATGTAACTAACTAATAAATAGCTCTTGAAAGAATGAATGATGTTTGGTGGATTAACATGATTTCCTTGTGGTTATTTAAGTGAATTCTCTGGTTATCATGTTCTAGGAGTGAAGTACCTTGAAACCTGTCCATAGGAAATGGGATTCAGATACTTAAGATGGTAGATTAACGTGATGAAGGAAAGCCTAATGAAAGCTAGATTCAGGGTCATGGAGAGAAAAGTTCCCATGAGAGACAAAGAATGATTCATTCAGCCAAATGCAGCAATAATGCTGGATGAGAGGAGTAGTGATTCTGCAAAAGTATGAGACAATACCTTATGTCATCCCTGATTTGCCCAGCCTCTTCTCAAGGCATTTTTTCCCATGCTACCACCTTTTGTGTATATTCCATTTTAACAGATCACATTGTGTTGTCATCATTTTTTGTAGACCCAGCTTTTTATTTTTAGACTCCAAGATAATTGGTGCAGATCATAGGCTCAAGGGAGAGAAGTAATAGGGACCTTCAGCTGCATTCTAGATAAGCACTGCCTGCGAATATGCTACAGCAAAACTCTTCCAAACAGATGCTGTTTTCTTATTCGCGATGCTTTTGCACCTGTTGTCTCTGCTAGAAATGCCTTAGATCTGTGTGTCTGCTCAGCAAACTCCTACTCATCTTTAAGTCTCTGCAGACACAGTGTCCTCTGTGGTACCTCTGATTTGGGGACTTTCTACATTTCCAATGCCTAGAACTTAATGTGTTGTGACATACTAGGTACTTGTTTGTCCTCAAGGCTGTTGATAGGAGCCCTTTCAGCCCTGCCTCAGTAGTCTCCCTCATTTTATCAGATGTTTCCATGAGTCCAAGACTTACCTAAAAAGATTCTCCTTGCAAGTGCTTGAGCACTCAGTTATCTTTTCTTGCAATAGGGTCAAGAAGGAAAACATTTAGGATTCTGGAGCCTTGATCCTAGGTTTAAAGAGTTGAGTATATGTGCAGCCTCAGGACATGCCTTCACTCCCTGCTCAGAAACCTCTGCTCCTGCCACCTTTAGATCACCCTTGTTCTTTATGGATATGATTTTTTTCTTTTTTTCTTTTCTTTTCTTTTCTTTTTTTTTTTTTTTTTTTTGTGGTTACAAGGGTTGAACCCAGGGCCTCGTGCCTGCATGCTTCACTAAGCTGTGACCCCAGCCCTTTTTGTTTTGTTTTGTTTTTGCTTTTTGAGACAGGGTCTCGCTAAGTTACAAAGACTGCCTCTGGTCTTGAACTTGTGATCCTCCCGCCTCTGCCTCCTGAACCACTGGGATTACAGGTGTGCGTGTTCCACTGCACCCGGCATATGGATATGATTTCTATGATACTTATTTTTTCCTCATTTTCTTTCTTTTTTTTACAAAAAATTTGTTACTAGGGAGTTGAACGCATGGCCTTGCACCTACTTGTACAAGCGCTCTACCACTGAGCTATACCTCCAGCTCCTTTAAATTTTTGTTTTTAATCTTGAGACACAGTCCAGCTAAGTTATTCAGGCTGCCTCTGGCCTCCTGAGTCATAGGAACTTTCCCTCCTTTTCATCTGTCTCATTAATGGCAACAAGGAGTAGATATACCATGGTACATGAGCTTCTGGAATCTCACAAAACAGAGATTATTAGTTTCATGGCTTATGGCATTTAGGCTTGTTCGCAGAGACATATGATAGCTTTCACAGTCTCTAATACCACAGCTGTAAGTTCTCGAAGACAGACATTGGGTATTTCATCTTTATATCCCTAGAACTGAGTGGATTTGTTAGCTGAATGAATGTATGAGATTACATAGTCACCTGTAGATTTCCTTACTATCTTGAACCTCTTGAATTTGAATGTGAACTGCCTCATGCTGAAGGATAATAAACTTTAACAGTTAGCATCAGTGTTCAGTTTCTGACCCAACTAACATCTAGATGATAGGAAACATTAATTCTGTCCCTTCTAAGCCAATATTTAGATTTATGGCTAGAAAAGAAGTACTTTAGTTCCATGAAGCATTTACCTCATCTATAAAATAAGAACTATGGCTTGCTACCAGTTAAAACTAGAGAGATTTACTGACCTTAACCAAATGGTTATCGAGAATTAGCCATCTACTATATTTTGCATTCCAAAGATGTTTTATTCTTTTTGAAACATGATCACCTACTATATGTTATTTGGTCCTTTGAGCAATAGAATGAAGAAAGTGAGGGAGCTATTATAAAATTGAGCGGTAGGTTAAAAAAAGGGACATAGGGAGATCTTATGACTTATCACAGTCTTAAATCTAGTTAGTAACACAGCCATTGTTATCCCATTATATTACCTAATTTTTAATATACAGACGATACATTCAGAACATCTTTTTGAGATCCTAATATGTGCCATGTCCCATCCGTGTGACATATGTATTAACTTACTAACAGTCTCACAACAACCCTCAGAGATAGGGTGGTAGGCTGAAATTTTGGTCCAACTCTTAATTCCCTCCTGTTTGTTTCTTTACCACATCCTTGCCATGGCCTCATTGTGGAGGAACATATTTCTCTACCCTTGGCTTAGCCATGGTACCTATTGTGCCCAATTACGTTTTTGTGTGCAAATGCCATCATGCCAGCCCTAAACATAAGCCAGAAGAAGCCCTGAATGTTTCCACTTTTCTTCTTGCACCTCTGCCAGCATCATAAGAGCAAAGAGGAAGGATGTTCCATGCACAACTGCCTCCCCTGGTAGACCACAGGCTTACAATAAGGAGCAAAGCTGCTGCAACCAGAATCAGAGGAGCACTTCCACCCCCAAGCCAAGCCTAGTGTGGATCACTTGGACCCTAGACTATTTGCAGATCCATAAAAAGGATTATTCTTTAAGCCACTAAATTGAAGAGTAGTTTGTTTGGCAGTGTTATTGTGGCAATAGCTTACTGATGTACAATAAGTAACATTATTTGATATTCGTCTTTTAAGGATCTGGAAACCCACTGAGGCCCAGAGAGGTAATTTTCTTAGAATGCTCATTAAACTAAGGTTCTAGGATTTGAACTCAGGAATTCTTACCTCCTGAGCCAAAGTTCTTTAATTCCATATATTGCCTATCTAATATTCTAATGGAATTTATTCTAAAGCTAAATTTAATCATCAAAGAATTTTGTTTGTAAAGGGGAGCAGAAGGGCAGCATGGTATAGAAATGGCTGTAGGGATTCTAGAGTCAGATGTTCCTAGGTTCAAATCTGAACTCTACTGCTTATACTGTGGCTTTATATCTGATAACCCTGAACTTTAGCTTCTCAGAAGAAGATAAGCATAAGGACTATATCATGAGTATGAAATAATTAATCCTGTTCATTGTGATCTTCTAGAGAGAGTTCTAGGCATTCGTTATACTGAAATGAGTGCCAGTCACTAAAATAGCTTACAGTCTCAAAACAAAAAGAGTACACAGTAAAATCCTTAAAGGGAAAGGGTCACTGTGACACTGGGATCCCAAACTGTGGATTTGTCAGATTTCTCCAGAAAACTAGAACCAATACAATAGTTAGTTAGTTAATTAATTAATTAATTATTGTTATAAGGAATTGACTCAAGGAATTATGGAGGCTGCGAATCCCTAAGGTTTGGTGTCATCCATTTTGGAGACCCAGGGTAGCCAATGGTATAGTTCCAATAGAAGTTCAAAGACCTGACGATGAGAGTCGATGCTATAAGTTCCAGTCTGAGTCCATGCCCAATGTTCCAGCTTCAGACATTCCATCTTGAAGACAGGCAGAAAGAAAATTCTACCTTACCCCTCATTTTTCTATTCAGCTTTTTAACATCCTGGATGAAGTCCAAACACACTGTAGAGAGCAATCTTCATTAGTGAGCCTAAATTCAAATATTGATCTCTTTCAGAAACATGCTCATAGACATACCCAGAATAATATTTAATAAATATCTGGCCTTCCCATGACCTAGTCAACATGGCACATAAAATTAACCATCACACTTTGATTTGGAGGTAGTCAGGGAAGGCTTCCCAGACAAGGTGGCATTTATACAGAGTCTTACAGAAGAGAACATATATGAAATATTAAGGTAAATTAGGTACTTATTAAATGATATTTTTATTTCTATCACTTTCAAAGGTCATAAGAACAAATACTACTTTCTTAGTTCAACAAGAACTTACCAGGCCATAATGCATAGATTTTCCCTTACGTGCTGTACTAAAAAAATACTGACTCCTTTCCTGATGGCGAGGGTCACTGCTGTGGTTCATTTGTAATTATGCAACATAATACCACCCCTAAACAGAATGCTTTTTGATGATGTTTTAAAATCTCCAGTTGGTTTTTACTTATGAAGTGAATTTACAGTGAGTTATGTTATAAGGTAATTTAACCCAACAAGACACAGTACACTAAACATTCATAGACACAGCTCTGTTTCTCCCTGAAGGAGAAGGTGTTAGAGTCATGTGGTAATCGCTCTAACACGATCAGCATGGGGGAGATTGATCACACCTAGGAAAGTGACCTCTTGGAGGATCTTTGTAAAAGGCACACCTTTCTTGTTGATTGATTACACATCAGGGTGACCATCCCTGGATGGGAAAACTCAGTGTGGTCCTCACCTTCTGCTGTCACAGGCACTTTTTTTGTTAGTGTTCATGTAAGATTGATGTGCAGCAGCTGTACTGAGGGGTCCCAAATAGTCATAGTATTAAAACACAGCTAGTTTTGAAAGGAGAAAGGGAAAGGGACTTCATATCCATAAATAAATTATAGGAAGTCCAATTCAAAATGACAATTAAATTTTAATAAATGCATGGAGGTGGTCCACTTGCTGAGAAAGGGAATAGGATGTATTCACAGAAGAAAGTGCCACTTCCCCCCACATCCTGACCTTGACTTGCCTGTGGATTAGTGTTGAGTGGGTACTTTTCACTCTCCAGTTTTTTATCCCAGATCATTACTCTCACCTTCATACAAAAATCTGTTACTTAGGGCTCACTACATCTTCTACTCCAAATTGTCCATGTCATCACCTGAATAGCTAGTTACCTCACCGCATTTTTTTGAAAAATTGGCAGTGGTTTTATAGCCTTTTTCTTCACACCAGTTTTCTCCTGGTTACTGAGAAGCTTCAATGTGCTCAAGGATAGTAGGTCCAGTACAGTCTCTTGGTACTCTCCCTTCCTCAACTCCAGAGATCTGTACCTTTATAATTGTTGTTGTTAGGTGCCTCTGAGTCAGGCCTGATTCATAGCAACCCTCGTAGGGTTTTCAATAGCTGATTCCTGTGGGAGTGAACTGCCATGTCCGCCTGTTTTTGTGGTGCTGGGGATCGAAACCATGTCCTCAGAGAGCACAGAGTAGCATTCTATTTAATGAGCTAAACCCTAGCCCCTTTTATTAATACCCAGTCCCAAAAGTGTGTCATCACTTGTTTTTCATCACCTTAAACTGTCTCAATTCCAAAATATTAAAACAGTCTTGTCTTTGACCATATTTTCCCATCTTATCTTTGCATCACCTCTGTGACTGTCAATCCATCTGACCCTCAAGCTCTTAGGGCCTCTAATCCCTTGACCCTTTTACTTATACTTTGTCAGACCCCTCCTGTTGTCACCTACTGCTTCAAATGTTTTTTTTCATTTTCATTGTCCACAAATCCTTTGCCTTGTTTTCTTGGCTATCTGCAAAAGTCACAATCTTAGATCAATCTTTTTTTTGCCTCCTTTTTGTCCAGGAGGCTGAAGATTTCTCAAAAAACAAAATCATACAACTTGAAAATTAATGCCATCTAATTGTCATTAATATCAATTAATTTCATGATCTCCAAACTCAAATGGATCAATACTATTCAACATTTCTCCTATGGATTTCTTGACACATTTCTCTCATTCTTAAAATCAGCTCTTTTTCATAATTTCTCACTCTCTTCAAACATCCAAACTTCCTGCTTCTTTGCTTTTTAAGTTTAGATGACTTTGGCTGTGACTTTATAAAGAAAAGAGAAATCATTAGTTTGAAATTATTTCAAAGTCCTGTAACTTACCTACAAACTTACTGCCTTTACCCAGGTCTTCCTTGTTCTCATATCTGTTAGTGAAAGTGGAACTACAAATCTTATTTTAAAGTTTGTCTTCCATGATTCTATACCTTATTCCTCCAATCATTGTTTGCTCATCTGATATATTCTATTTCTTGTGCCAAAACTTGACTGTCATCTTTGACTCTTCATTTTTTTCTCATTTCTCACATTAGACAATCACTAAGTCCTGTCAAAACTATTTCCTGAATATTTCTCAAATTTATCTCTTTTTCCTCATCCTACTACTACTGAGTTACTGCTGTAGGCTTTTTTATAACCACCCATTTGGCCTCCAGCTTTACCTCAATCCAATCTGTTCTTCATCTCTCAGCCAGAGAGATTCTTTCAACATGCCAATGTGATCCTGTGACTTTCCTACTTAAAATCTTTCAGTACTCTATGCTGCCTTGAAATAAAGTTGAAAGTGTCTAAGGCAGCTTGCAAGCCTTCTCTCTTGCAGACTTGCTTTATTTCCCATAGTACCTCCAAACTCACCTTGATAATTAGGTTGTAAATCAATCAAATTACTTGAATTTCCACAAATTTGACACATCTGGTCTTAATTCTTGGTTGTTATACTATTGCCTTTGTCTTTCTTCAATCCTGTTCTCTACTCCACTTCTCCTTTCAACTTCAACATTACTTCAACTTCAACAACTTCAAGAACTGAAGGGAGGGTCTGACTTGACCCTCCCTTTAGAACAGACTTAGGTAGACCTCTTATGTTTCTGCTGCACCTTATATTTTTTCCATTTTTATCTCTTATCTCTTATCTCTATCATTTTTATCTTTTATCTCATCATATCACATCACAGTTTTTTTATTTACCTGTTTTCTCTCTCATTTAATAATAAGTTGTTAAAAGCCATAAGGTTATCTGTTTTACTGAGATATTCCCAATGATACAAAGTAGAAAGTCAGGAAATATTTGTTGGCAGAAGGAATTCCAGTAGCAAAGTGATACATGCTGTGGTATTTCTTATGACTGATTATACAGAAGCATATCTGGTAGTAACAGCCACTAGCCAGGCAGTCAACCTGAAGAAATAAAGAGAAAATATAGGCAGCTCATTCACTATAGTATAGAAGATAATAAAGAAATATAGCATGGCAAATTTTGAGTCTGTCTTTATTTGAATATTATCTTTATTTTTCAAAGTTCAAAGGCTTCTGATAGTCTATAACACTCATCTTCATAGACCTGTCTTTGTTATGAATGGTATGGTCCTTTACAGTGTTTTGTTTAAGGGAGGGAGTGTGGACAGAGGAAGACAATTTTTTGTTTTGGGGACCATTTCATGCCAGAAAAAATCTGCAAACACCATGCTAAGATGTAATATTTTATTTGCTTGCTAGGTGGTTAGGCTTCATTCAACAGTGACATTTTATTAGAAATGTACTATCACAGATAATTTCCAGAAGGGGATTTTAAAGGGGTTATTACATGAAAAGGGAATTTGCAAATACTCAACTCAGTACTTAAAACTCCTGGATAAAATAGCCAAAGTGTAGTCTAATGGGAGCACTTAAAATTCTGTGTTGTAAAGTGTTGCTAAAGACAATTTTCAGTTCTCTCATAATTCTAGGTTGCACCCACTCACTCTGCCAGTTTTAGTCATGTTTCAGAGAGGGTATTTGACGATTGAGTAGTAATGAGGTTTAGTGTACATTTTATTTAACCTTCTATCAGGTAGGCCAATTAAAATGTTACATCTGAAAAAGCACATATTCCAATTTCTGCCTAGGGATGTAATACATTAACTTACATTTGGACGTGCTTTTTTGCTTTATACCTTTCAATTAGTCACATTTCCCAGTTTATTCTCTTGGGCAAGCTAACTCTCCTCCTTAACGCCCAAAGATAATACACCCCAAACTATGAATTTAATCGCATAAAAAAAAGGTGGTTGGTATTCACTGAACAGAACATGTAAGACCTACCTTACCTATGTCCATGCTTCAGCTGGCCTTTTTATAATTGTAGCCAAAAAAGCAAAAGTGAGATTGGATGGACATTTTTTCAAGGGTATCATGTTCCTTCTAGATAAAACAAAAAACAACAAAACAACACACACACACACACACACATAAAACAAAGACACACATCAAACATTCTGGCCAAGAAGTAAATGTTACTGTTACTAGAATCTTTTCTTAGTAACCATGGTTTCTTTAGATCTAGGGCAAGGTAAAGAAAAAGAGAACAATCTGGCTCAAA
Source organism: Pedetes capensis (assembly GCA_007922755.1). NCBI lineage: Eukaryota > Metazoa > Chordata > Mammalia > Rodentia > Pedetidae > Pedetes > Pedetes capensis. The sequence goes on along the minus strand of VMDO01006932.1, from coordinate 41,770 downwards.
GAATCATAGGGAATGTAATTGTTTCATAAGTACATCTGTATTATGAAAACAAGTAATGTAGCTAGGCACTATGGTGCAGAACTTTAGTTCCAGCTACAGGACAGGTTGAAGCAGGACAATTTTGAGTTCTAGGCCAGAAGCAGCCTGTAGAACTTAGACTTTTCTCAAAATAAAAAAGGGTTTGGGGGTATGACTTAGTGGTGGAGCACTTGCCTAGCATGCCAGAGGCCTTGGGTTCACTCCCTTCTAGTAGTAGTAGTAGTAGTAGTAGTAGTAGTAGTAGTAGTTGTTGTTGTTGTGGTTGTTGTTTTTGTTAGGTACCCTTGAGTTGTGTCTGACTCATAGTGACCCTCATAGGGTTTTCAATGGCTGATTGTTTTGGGATTGCCTCCGGAGTGGATTGCCAGGCCCTTCTCCCTTTTTTGCAGAGCTGGGAATCGAACCTGGGACCTCAGAGACTGCAGAGTGGCGCTATACCAACTGAGCTAAATCCCAGCCCCCCAGTAGTGGGGATAAAAAAAAAATGAGTAAAGTGACATTAAGCCCAATTCTAAAGGATATTTTTCATAACATATTTCAGTGATTTATTTAAACAGAAAAACAATGTGAAATTAAGGAATGATAACTAAATAAAAAATACAGACAGAAGAGTCATGTGTTTAAGGGCATAAAGAAAGAAAGGAAACTGAATATGATATGACTTCACTCTAGCAAAGATTCATATTATCAAAATTTAATTATCCTATGTATGAAATCACATCAATTGCATTGTCCTATCAATTGCATTGTCCAATTATTTGGCAGTTTTGGGATTTTACTTCCAGTTACTTCCAGTTTGGCCCCTGTATTAGTCAGCTCAGAATGCCATAACAAAATACCATAATCTGCATGGTTTACATAACAAAAATTTATTTTCTCACTGTTTGTGAGACTAGGGAGTCTAAAATCAAGGTTGAGGTAAGATTTGTTTTTTGGTGAAGATACCTTGAGGGCTTGCCAATGTTGTCCCTACATGGCCTTTCATCTAAGTAGCATGCATGGAGAGAGATCTCTTCCTCTTATGTGGACATCAGAGCTATTGGATTAGCACCTCACTTTATGACCTCACTTAACACAATTGCCTACTGATGACCTTGTTTCTAAATTGTTATAATGGGGATTAGGGCTTCAACATATGAATTATAGGGGAGACAAATAAGTCTATAGCTAGCTCTAAGAAAAACTAAGAGAGCTTTTTAGAATTTATGAACTAGTGTACAGCCCATGGATAATAATAGGGCAGTGAGTGAAGAGGCTAGAGCTTATGTAAACCTATTGATTTTCATACTGAGCAATTGAAATGAGAACTCCAAATTCAATTAAACTATATGCTTTAGAAATCAATGCTACTGCTGAAATGAAAGAAAATAAGTTATGTGTGAAGATGGAGATGCACTAGCCAGATCTTCCTTGAAGGAAGAACTTGCTGTAAAGTGGCTGGGAGTGTTGCCTGAAGACAGACTTCAATGGTCAGCAGGCATTGCTTCTGCCCACAGCCCCTTGCCCAAGGTTATACCCTTCCCATGGCAACCAAATCCAGTGGCAGACTAAGACAGAAGTGTTAGAGGTCGATATTTTGAAAGAGCAGAGCTGTTTGGGAAGCTCTCAGAGTTCCAGGTGGGGTTGGCTGGAGCTGTCTGCCATCAAGCCCACAACCCTGCCACTTTCTTCTCCATTCTGCGATTCTAATGCCTTTGCCCACTCTAGCAAACACCCTGCATACAGACCCCATCTCAAGATCTGTTTCCTGAAGAACACAATCTGGAAAAGGATTTAATCATTTCATGACTCATTATTTTAAATCATTATAAATGAAGATCAAAAACAAAAGAATGAGATTATCTTTATATCTTTACTGATAAGTGAATTCATTTGACCCACCACTACTTCCAAGAATTTCTGTCATTTTTAGTATACAAATGTAAATATATAATTTTCATAAAAATTGTATGAATATCTAGCCATTTATTTACCTGGTTTTGGTTAAATCATAGTTGTCTTTCTTTAATGTTAGTACATAGTTTCAGAGTACATTGATAGTTCCAACATTCTTCTGACCCTCCACTTTTTTCAGCTTTATTAATACAAAATTGACAATAAAAATTGTATGTATTCATGTATATGATATATTTTTCACAATGTTTCAATATATATACACATATGTAATGATTACCACAATCAAACTTATTTACATATCTCCCAACTTATAGAGCTATCTGTAATTATGTGTGTGGTGAGATTGACTTTCTTAGCAAATTTCATGTATACAATATATTACTATTAACTATAGTGACCATCCTCCATGTGTCTGTCAGCTTGTTGTGCTGTGGATGCTTGCGTGTTGCTGGGATGTTGAAAGCTATGCCACCAGTATCTCAGGTACCAGCAGGACTACCCATGGTAGACAGGTTTCAGCTGAGCTTCTAGACTTAGACAAACTAGGGAGAAGGACCTGACAGCCCATTCCCAAAACCATAAGCCTTTGAAAACCCTATGAATAGCAGAGAAGTACTGTCAAATATAGTGCCAAAAAATGAGCCCTCCAGTCTGGAAGGTGTTCAGAGAATGATTGGGTAAGAGTTTCCTCCTCAAAGTAGAGTTGACCATAATGATAAGAATGAAGTAAAGTCCCTGTGTCTTCGTTTTGCTGATGTGGCACAACTCAAAATGAGAAGAAACATAGAGACTGCAACAATGGACTCAAACATAAAAAGATCATGTACATGATGGCACAGTATTGTGTAGTGTTTCATTCTGCTGTACTTAAGGTTCCTATGAGTCAGATCTGACTCAATGGCACCTAACAACAAATGACAATAATGACAGTGCTATAGAGTAGGTCCCCAAGACCTACCCTTCTTATAATTGTAAATTTGTACCCTAGGTCAATGTTTCTCCATTTCTCTCTGTCCTTGACCCATAGTAACTAACTGCCCCCTTTTACTCTCTGTTTCTGTTTGATTTTTTAGATTTTACATGTTAGTGAGATAATGCAGTTTTTGTCATTCTGTGTTTGTATTTTTCACTTAGCATAAATCCTTCTAGTTTCATCCAGGTTGTCACAAATGACAAGTTTTCCTTCCTTTATATGGCTAAATAATATTCCTCTGTGTGTGTGTGTGTGTGTGTGTGTGTATTTTTCACCCTTTATGCATCAACAGACACTCAAGTTGTTTTCATAGTTTGACTATTATGAACAATGCTACAATGAAAACAAGAGTGTAGCTATCTCTTTGAGATTAGTTTCATTTCTTTTGGATATATATGCAGGGAAGTGAGGTTGCTGGATACCATGGCATTTCTGTCTTTCACTTTTTTTAGAAACTGCCCCACTGAAATAATAATTTGGTCCTCTGCACCCATGCCCCCCTCAACTTTTTAGTCTTTTATGACATTAGCATTTTTGAAGAATCCAAGCCAGTTGTTTTGCAGAATGACCTTCAATTTAGATTTGTCTGCTTATTTCATCATAATAGCTATTGTTGTTGTCCAACACGAAACACTCCCCGACACTGCCATGCCCAACACTGTTGTAGGTACTTCTCTGCTATTCATAGGGTTTTCAATGGAAGATTGTGTTGGGAGTGGGCTGCCAAGTCCTTCTCCCTAGCCTGTAGCACCTGGTATTCCCAAGTGGTCTCCCATCCAAGGAATAACCAGATTAATCCTGCTTAGTTTCCTAGATCAGGTGGCATCAGATGCCAGGGTGCTATGGCTGCAGACATTCATCATAATTGTTGTTGTATTGTTGTTAGGTGCCGTCAAGTCATGTCCAACTCATAGCAACCCTCATAGGGTTTTCAGTGGCTGTTTCGGGATTGCCTCAGGCATATATTGCCATGTCCTTTTCCCATTTTTGTGGTGCTGGGAATTGAACTTGGGACCTCAGAGATTGCAGAGTGGCATTGTTCTATCAACTGAGCTAAATCCCAGCCCATTCATCGTATTTAGTTAATATTAAATAGATGATATGTCCTTCAAAATATATTAGGAACCATTCATTATATCAGTTTGTCCTGTTGATAATGTTATTGTCCACTAGATTTTTGCATTGTAAGGCCTTTTTCCATGAAGCAAGATTTGAGAAAGATTTTTATGGGTTAAAATGCCTCCTTTTCCATCTAAACAATTTCCTTATTTTTTACATTTCAGCTTATTTCTCAAAGTCATTCTAACCCACACCCCATGACAAATGATGGGAACATTATCAGAAGATCTAGGAAAAGTGAAATTTAAATGTGACATTGATTCTCACCTTGGAAATATTTATCCTTAAAAGTACCATCTAGTAATCTTATCTTCTTATTATAGCCTTTTGTCATTTTATGGCATGCAGTCTATCCAAAAATACCTGAGCAATCCTAACATCTTATCACCTAAGGTGTTGCTTGAACCTCTATGAGCCCTCCACAAAGTCCTGTAAAACTAAAGTAGAGCAGATGAACATCAACATTACATCAACCTTATATATCAAATGAGGAAGAATGAAGGAAACCTCAAAAGATAAGAAACAATGTAATGCATATTACACCTAGATGGCCCTCTCCAAAGTTAGAAAAATGAAAGATGTGAGATGATACTGATAAAGGAAATGGAGGAGGGAGGGAACACACAAAAACAAATGGACTGTCAGTTTCTATGACTAGCCCACCCCAATTCCAGTGGAATATGTCTCTTTTAATATCTGAATCAGGCAGTTTTAAAATTGTGACTCCTTCTTTTCATCATTGTTTGAGCCTGGACAGATAATTAATCTCCCTAAAGCCTCATTTTCCTTATCTGTTAGATGGAGATAATAATATATATTGCACAGTTGTCACAGGGATGAGTAACGTTGACTGCTCAGTTCCTAACTTCCAGTAGGTACTGAACAAGTAGTTATCTATTGTAACTATTACTAGTGAGACTTTTTATAGTTTTTTGCATGCATAAACCAATATTCACATAAGATATTATCTGATTCAATTCTTAACAAAAAAATTTACAGATAAGAGTGACAGGTCAGCAAGATTAACAAAATTAGCAACTTGACAAATCTCATGTTGACAAAATATCCAGCCTAAACCTGTTCATTATACCACCTGAGAGTTACTCTAAAAATGAAACAATAGACTCATCTTCCTATAAGAATAAAACATTAAATTTTAATATCTCTGAAGTAGATAAATAATTATTGCACAGTTTATGCAATGTTAATATTAATTAAAGAAAAAAGTCAACTCCAAATCAAATAAAACAGATTCTTAAATGATATTCCAAGAAACAATATCAGAAGCAAAAGAATTATCTCAACACTTTCTCATAGAAGATATTTTCCCCAAATATGTGTCTGAAGACAAATCACTGTCCCTTTGTCTTTTTTAGGAACTACAACAAGATAGGTTCTGTTGTTTTAGAAACATGATTATTAGATGTTCTAGCACGATTTGGCAGTACTTCATGCTTGCTGCAGAATAAATTATTCTTTATATTTGTCTTTGTGGGCCCTTATTTATACTTGGATATATTAATCATGTGAATGATCAGCTATACAAATATTTTAACATGTAAACTGTATGCTGGCCTGTGCCCCTGTAAAATGGCTTATGTCTATATCTGCATGATTTTTAACTGTATTAAAAATAGGTAAATACATACATAAGTAAATCAAACAAATATTAATTGAGCTTCTACTATATATTTTGTACTATGATAGGCTAGAGATTAAAAACAACAAAAAACACACTTATTGCCCTCAAAGTGATTTCAGTTTGTTGTAGGAAAAAAAAAATAGATGAAATATATCATGTAATGTATACAAAATAAGTTCAATAAATGCCAGTTTGTGGTGTGTACTATGGAAATGAAAAAAAAAGGCACATCACTTCAGGACTCTGGATCATCAATTAGGGCTCCATTTCTTTTTTTGCAAATAACTGAGGGGAGTCAGTGAGGACTATGTAGCTTTAGGACAGTTTTCCTGCTCTATGGATTAACCAATGTGCTGAGGTGTGAACCTCTGGGTATTTCCCTGCCTGTAGTCTTGTGTCTATTCCTTAGGGTTAGTTTTCTACAGAGAAAACAGAAATAACTTCTAGTCCAATCTAAGGCCACCTTTCTCTTATTCCAGGGATTTTTTTCTTTGATAGAACTTTTGAAAGAGTTTCATCAAATTATATCCCATTGGCAGAAAGTGAACTAAGTTTTTTTTTTTCTTTTTTTTTCACTAAGTTTTTGGTCTCTATTGGGTTGCTTTTCTTGTAGGATTAAGAAAGTATTGGATGAAGATATCTACCGAAAATTAAGTCAATGTTCACAGGCCATCCAGATGTGTTCTCATATCCAGACAAAGATGATCCCTTCAATATGATTTTTGCCTTTGATCATTTCCTTTGTTAAACTGTCAGAATCTTAGGATTTCTGTATCACAGTTCTTTGTGGTTTCTAAAGAATTTTCATCCATTACTTATCTCATTTAGCACTCACACTGGCACAGTAAGATAAAATGGGGAGTCCTTTCTCCTTTTCTGACAGCTACTGTCAAGAGTTTGAATGTAAAATGTCCTCCAAGGCCTGTGTTTGAACATTTGGCCCCTGCAGATGGTGCTGTTTTGGGAGGCTGTGAAACTTTGGGAGGTGGGACCTAGCTGGCCAAAGTAGGTCCCTGGGAGTGGGCCTTGGAAGGTTTTCCTTGGGTACTGGTTACAGACTGTGTCTCTGCTTCCTGTTGCTGTGATGTGAGGAGGCTTTGCCGAATGTTCCTGTGCCTGCTCCTCCCATGGCTTCCCTGCCCTGTGGACTAAGATTCTCAGAAACTATGAGCCAAATAAATCTTTCCTCCCTTACGTTGTTCTATCAGGGATTTTATCACAGCTACACAAAAGCTAACATAAATGGGGAAACTGAGAGATTGCACATTTATTTAGATCTTTAAAACCACATAGAAAATAAATGCTGAACTGAGAGTAAAATGCAGTCATTCAGGCTGCTCTCATCACCCTAAGACACTAATTCTATACTGTGCTATCCCCAATATTATGGTGCCTTGGTTTCTGCTCTTTTCTTCTCCCCTCTCCGCTTTATCCCTTCTTGTTCTGCTCCTTCTTTTCCCTCCTCACTATATTCTCCATTCCCTGTCATCATCTATTTTCTTTCCTTTCATTCGTCTCCTTCCCTCTCCTGCCATCTTTTCTATTCTTCTGTTTGAAATTTTTAACTAGATGAACATTGGCTGCCTGCAGCTGTAGCCCTGTGGCATCTGATCCCGTCAGATCTCGGAAGCTAAGCAGGGTCAGGCCTGGTTAGTACCTGGATGGGAGACCGCCTGGGAACACCAGAAGCTGTAGGCTTGGGAGAAGGACCTGGCAACCCCCTCCCAAAAATCAATCTGCCATTGAAAACCCTATGAACAGCAGAGAAGCACTGATAATAGTGTTTCCCCTGTTGTACAGAGGGTCGC
>VMDO01006932.1:0-34193 GCA_007922755.1 Pedetes capensis | reverse complement strand
CATTGGCTAGCTGAGGGGTGACTCCCTGATCAAGCTGCCTCATATTTGTGGTTTGAATCAGCATAGCTATCAATGTCCAAGTACATAGGGGATATTATATTTATTGTAAAAAATCATAATCCAGGATCTGTAGAATATCTGGGTAAGAATGGAGCTTCAATCACTTCTTGTTCTCCCACCAAGCATTTGATCTCCCTTAGGCCTGATAGTCAAGCCTATAAAGGGAAGGGGCCAGGAAGGCTGGGCATCAAGAAACCTCTTCCAGGAAAGAGATTATTAAAGAAGCTAATATGAAATTTTTTGTATTAATAGCCCTTATAAACAACTCCCTGTTCCCAATTGTTTTCTGCCTGCTTCTGCCAATTCTGGCTGAGTCAGATCACAATAAAGTTAACTAGGTACATCTGTGTATGAAGCATAACAAAAATTATATGTCACATATGTGACAAAGGTGATATAAGAATGACTCTATTGCTGATAATCTTCTAATTGCAGTCTAAGAAGGATAACTCATTGGAGATTGAACAGAAAAGTCACCTTAAGGATAAAATGATATTTCAATACCTCTTTTATAAAGATAAGGCAATGCACCTTCTGTTTCTACCATCCATTTTGGTTCTACCTCTTAAAAATAAAGCATTTGTTGAGATTTGTATTTGAAACTATTTTTGGAAATAACTGGAGCATGAGATTACTTGAGTGACATGCAGAACATTCATTCCCTTTCTTTCCAGAGTTCCAATATTGTCCCCCTTGGAGTTTGCAACTCATTCATCCATCTGTGCATTTGATCCCAAGAGACTAATGCAAATCCAATGCAGAGAAAAGTTTTTGGGAGTCTTTGTGCTTCTGAACATTAGACTATTGCATCTAGAGTCAGTAAAAATCTGGATTATGGATCCACAATCTACCTTTAGTACCCTGTGATCCTGGTATAAGCACTTGGTTTCTCTGTATTATGTTACTTATAAAGTGAAGACACTAGACTAAGACAAAATCCTATGCTTTTGAGTATTATAGGAGTAATCTGTGTTTATAAAGCCTTGAAATGCCAAAGGGAAATGCAGTGGGCCACTTGGGTAGATAGAAATCACTTTCTGGTTTATCTTTCATTGACTCTTACAATAACATTATAATAGAACAGATGTTTTTAAGGATTAATGAATGATAGATATAAATTGCCATAATAATATTACTTTACTGTTTCCATCCTGGTTCATTAACTATCATTAAACATGCCATGTGACTTATATTTTGCATGTCCTCTGATGTAATCATCTAAGAGCTGTATTCCTTACCGCCAAAAAGGATCCCCAAGCCTACCATTTGAAAGAATGGAAGTGTGAAATTCATTTCCAGATCATCTCTTTAGGAGATCACAAGGTCATTGGTTCTCATCAAGAACAAGGATGAGGAAAACAAGATACTGGAAAGAGTGAGAAAGAGAGAAGCTAATTCCCACTGCTCCCTGAAGTTTAAATAGTTCCCCTGTGGTTTCAAGTTCAGTTCTGTTCTGCTTTTAATTTAAAACCATTCTCTACAAGGCAACTGATTTTTGCTAGTCTCTTGGGTGACTTTCTAAGACAGATTTCACTGTATTCTACCGTTGTGTGTGCACTTAGCTCCCATTAGCAGTAATGGGTGTTATGCATGTATAACTCCCATTAACAATAATGGAAATTATGCATGTGCATCCAGAGGAAAGTGTGCTCCCCAATGTTGGAATTTTTTTCAGAAGGAAAAGTACTCCTTCTGTAGCATTTGGCTTTTGTTTTAGGCTCTTTATTGTGGTGATGATTGTGCTGTAGAGAATGAACATGATCTGAGAGACTGCCAGCTTCTCCATGTGCAATCTGTACAGTATTTTTTTAAAAATTTGGCTTATAATTTTTTGCTTGACTAAAACAACAGTCAGATAAAACTTGTTAGAGAAGTAAAACAGATCCAAATCACTTATTAAAGGGCCAAGAGGAGGCTAAGTTAATCCCCATAAAGCTTGGAATTAGGGAGATAATGTCACCTGTTTTATGGTAATAAACATAGCATAGATTTGAACAGATGGAGAAAATAATTCTTCAAACATAACTGAATGCTACTTATGCAGACCATAATAACATTTCTCCAGATGAATGCGCCTTAACCCAAAGAGACAATTTCTATCATAATACATTGATAAAAAATGGTAAGCCAAAGGTGATATTACAAGGGGCTATGAATCATCAGTTTATTAATTTTAGAACAAAGCATGCAAAAAAGAATCTTTAATATGAAGTCAAGAATATGATTCATCTCCATTTTCATGAGTGACAGAATATACATAACACTTAAAATGTTTTTGTATTGTCAAAGTGGTGGTCTAAGTGTTTATCTCTCCTCAGAGTGACTTTTGCTGAATGTCCAACATCATTGTTCATCTGCAAAACAGATAAACAAAACTGGTTTGTGTCTAGTGTTGGACACTTCCTGACATTGTGTGAGACGGATAAAGTCTGATTCTGAGAAAGGATTGGGCTTTGGTAATAAGAGAGAAGCACAGGAAAAGCCTTGGAGGATTTTAAGAGCATAAGCCTTGGGGAGTGGTGCACCTGCTTCCAAATACTGACCTTGTCATTTGGGAAATTTATTGTACTTCTCTGAGCCCAAGTATCTCATTGGTAAAATGAAGATCATAATTCTCATCTTATAGTTGCTGTGAGAATTCAGTGAGGTCTAAAATTGCACTAGTGGAACTACTATTAACAATTATTAATTTATTCAGGGAAATAAAAGTTGACAATATTAGAAATCAAGACATTTATCTAGCCAAATCATGTTGACCAGCACCTAATTAGCTCTAACGTGTGGTATATTGTAAACACAATCTTTATTTTTTCCTTATTCAAGCATAAACATGTCTCTCATAGACTGTGCTTCTATTTTTAGAGAAGAATAGAATATTTGCAGGTAGAGAATCCAAACTATAAGGCTGATGACTGCTTTATTCTTTTAATGTTTTTTATATTTACCAGAGTTAAATAATTGTAAATTCTAAAATTTAAAAACATTAAAATTAACTCAATGTTAAAAAAGATATAGTTATACAAGATATATATTTTTTTTAAGATGCTGAGAACTTGTATTTTCTTTCCCTATTGCCTTATCACTGTGATATTAAATATGCAAGAAATTTGTGAGCAATGAGGTCATCTCTCAAAATTTGGGATATCGTCATTCCTCAATATCTGAGGGTGGGTTTCTAGACACCCCTGCCCAAATTAAAATGAGAAGATGCTCAAGTTTCTAATATAAAATAGCATGGTATTTGCATATAACCTACACACATCTTCCAATATACTTTCAATTATCTTTAGATTACTTACAATATGTAATACAATAGAACTGCAATGTAAATAGTTGTTGCATTATATTGTTTAGGGAATGATGACAAGAAAAAGATCTGTACATATTTAGCACTGATGCAATTTTTAATAAATATTTTCTATCCTATGTTAGTTGAAACCATGGATATAGAACCTGTGGATACAGAGGGGGCTAACTCTACATACATTCTTACTGTTACTTTCTTAAAGATATTTGAAATATCAATAAAAAATATAGATCTTACCCATTCACCCAGATAATTAACTAGCTGGTCACTTGTCACAGTGAAAGAAGAGAGAGAGTGTATGGACACACACATAATACTTGGTCTTTCTATAAGCTTTAATTTCTTCATCTGCAGAATGAAAATAGTGATGTATCAGTTTTGTTTGAAGAGTAAACAATATAATAACACAAGTGGTACTTTACCAGCACTGTTTCTCCAGGGAAAGTCTTGAGAATGGAGAATTGACTTAAGAAGCTACCATAGTTGTAGGTTGTGGGTAGTTGACACTGCGGGAGGTACTTTGGCTTCTGAAAAGATAATAGTGTGAGAAGGTATAAGTCATATGAATGAGGAGGGCTCTAGGATATGATAAAATGTGTGTTTTTCTGATTAATTATGTTTTCCTAGGGCTAACATCACCAGCTGTAATCATGACATCCTAGCTTCTTCTCTGAGTACTGTACCCTGATGCTGGAAGGATGAAGGTTATCTTTAGAAGATCTCCTTTGCTTTATCCTAGAATGGATGGTGACTCATAATTTTATCACAGCAATGACTAGTTGATACAGTCTACCCCACTTCTCTGATTTTTGAAAAGATTCATTTTTTTTCAACCAGGAAAATTGTGTTTATTGAGGAATGATTGGGGTCTTCATTTTTATGATATATATTTATCAATCAGAATTTATGTTTAAGATGGGGCTTCCACAGAGTTAATATAATATTTAAGAAAAATTTTAAAGGAGTTTGTAGAGCTTTCCTTTAGTAAATACTCACTTATGATTTTTGTTGATTTACTCATTTCAAAACTTGGAATGCAGCTTGTAGACTCCTAAGGATCTGTGAACTCAGGCTGTGTGTGCTGATTTTCTCAGGTTGAGATAGAGCCAGTGGGTAACTAGTAATTGCTATCTCAAAAACCCTGCATCTTCTTACCTTACTTCAATTTCCTATTTTAGCACTTATTACCACACACACACACACACACACACACACACACACCCCGGAGAAGGGCCTGGCAATCCACTCCCAAGGCAATCCCGAAACAGTCAGCCATTGAAAACCCTATGAGGGTCGCTATGAGTCGGGTACCGACTCAACGGCACCTAACAACAACAACAACTATATATATATATACATATGTAGTCATTGCCCTCATGGAGACAGAAAATAAACAAATATATATATATAAATATAAATATATATATTTATATTTATATATTATATAAATATATATTTATATATAAATATATAAATATATTATAAATATATTTAATAAATATATTATTATAAAATTATATATTATATTTTATAAAAATAAAAATATAAATATATATTTATAAATATATAAATATATATATATTATATAAATATAAAAATTAATATATATATTATAAATATAAATAATATATATAAATAAACAAATATATATATTTGTTTATTTTCTGTCTCCATGAGGGCAATGACTTTATTGTTCTTACTGCTCCATCTCTGTGGCATGATCATTGCCTAGAATACAGTAAGTGATCAGTATCTGTTTATTGGATGAAGTGATTGATGAACAACTCTTTTCAACAGCTCCGTTCTCCTGGATAGGTGTAATAGGGGAAATGAAGAGGTGTTTTCTATGGAGTTCTATCTATAAAACATGCAGCATGGTACCAGAAACTGACTTGTCTCTTTAGCAGAAGATGTAGGTGTGAGCTCAACCTCTTCCATGTGCTATTTAAACATGTCAGCTAATCTGTGTGAATCTTGGGTTTTAGATCTGTGGAAAAGGTATAACAATACTACCTTCCCAGGGTTGCAGTAAAAAGTAAGCATCATAATATATATCCTATTGTTGTGTGGACTGCAACTCTTGAGTTCTTTTAATCATATAGCTATCACTAGAAAGTAAGACCTTTGGGACATTGTCCAAATTGTTATGCTCTATCTCCAAAAGCTCTATGAATTTGGGGCAAATCTCTTTTCTAGGTCTTGATTTCTTCACCTGGAAAGAGTTGTTATTAATGATTATGGTTCTCTCAAGCTGTGAAAGTCCATGTCACTAAGGGCTCTATTTTTCTTTTCATCTTCCGTCCTGAATTTTGGCATTTTGTCAGTGTTCCTCCAATTTCTACAAATATTCCATGAAAGAGATTTAATGCCAGGTGCTTGCTTCATTTTCTTATCACCATTAAGTGTTGTCCTACTTAGAATGACAAATTCACTAACAGTGCTCAAGTTTTCAATATCTTTTACTAAGACAGCTCAATAACTACAAGGAACACTTTTTTCCACATAATTGCTACTGTTGATGTGAGTCTCAGCACATTTGACAGAGGTGGTTTGTTGTAATGGCAGGAAGGATTCCAAATTACACTAGAGTCCAGCCTTTCACATTCACATCATTCTGCTTTTGTAAGATCATGTCCTCCCCTCCCTAATCCCCCAACTGCACATGAGAAAGAAAGGAAACTTGCCTATGTAGAACATCTGTGTTACAGGGATTTTCTGGTGAGATGTCAATCATGGGCTGGATTTTTGGGTGAGCTGTGCTTACTAGGTTACATCTTTTACTGTTGGCCAATGAAAACTGCTATTTATGTTTACTGTTGGGGCTCTTCAAGAATAAAGCTTCTGCCTTCCTCTAGAAGGCTAGAACTGAGGGCTAGGAGGGAGGGGAATGCTGCTTTATACCAAGGGACTTGAGAACACCTAGAGGGATGCTAGTATTAGAAAATATCCTTTAGGCTGACTTTTTTTTTTTATCCCATATAAGGGATGTGGAACTTCCCTTATACTTATCTCAAACCCTGGTTGGGGTTGTGACAGCAATTAACATGAAGTTTTGGGGAACTAGGAGTAAATGTAGGCAGAAAGCTACTTAGTCAGAGTCTGGGTGGGTAGTAACATACTTGGATGTTCTTGAAATAAGTGGAATAAGAGAGGAACTGCAAAGACCAACCGGAGTTCAAGTGCCTTATATTTCAATTCCATAAAATGTTTTAAGGCTTGCCATAACTTCATTCCAATTTATAGGTCTAACTCTTTCCTAGTTCTCCCCAGAACATGTTCTTAATTCCAATCAAGCAAATCTTACAACCTTTAATAAGTCACATTCGACTTGCACCTATTACGCTTTACTCCTGTTATACTTTTTCTCCAAAGGATTTTATTTGATTCTACTATTTCTTTTAAGGTACAGAACAATTCTAGCCTGTCTCCTTTTACCCTATAAGCCATATAAACTTATCTCTTCTCTGAGCTATTATATTTTATGTTCACTTCTCAGATTTAACTCCTTTGCAGATTTTATACCCCTTGATGTCAGAGCAAAGGTTCATAACTTTTTTTCAACTTCTCATGATCCCTTGTGAATGTTGCAAACCTAGTAGATTCTTACGGAATTTCTTATTTTTCAGTTGCAAAGTTCTACATGGTACTTAACAATTGTTCTTTGTTCTCCTCAATTAAAATAATAGCATTTTTGATCTTCCAAAACTATCTTTTATTTATTTTGAATTCTATTCTTTTTAAATCTAGAAAGAGCCTTAAAGAAAGAGCCAAGTACAGGCTCTGGCCAATGCAAATGCTCAATAAATGTCAGCTTTAGCTACATCACCTTTTCTGGCTTTGTTTCCGGTGGCAGATTTTGATGTCAACATGGAATGTTTCATGCTGTTTTGTTGTTAGTTGCTGTAGAGTTAGTATCTGACTCATAGCGACCCTATGTAAATAGGTGAAACACTATTGTCAGTACTTCTCTGCTGTTCATAGGATTTTCAATGGCAGATTGATTTTTGGGAGTGGGTTGTCGGGTCTGTCTTCCAAGCCTACAGCACCTGGTGTTCCTAGGCGGTCTCCCAACCAAGTGCTAACCAGGCCCAACCCTGCTTACCTTTTGAGATCTGACAAGATCGGATGCCACAGGGCTATGGCTGCAGGCTGTTTCAGGCTTACTTCTCCCAAAATATACTTTCCTTTATATCCTTCTCCAAGGCCTCCAGGATGAAGGGTAACCATAATTAATTTGGGGAAGGGTGTTATTGTCTTCTTTCTCGTCCCCTACCACCATAAAATTTCTTTTGCCAAATCAGTATTATGTCCAGCATCTTCTAAGTTTATTTTTTCCTTTGACCATTATGCTGACCTCTTTTCCCAAGAGGAAGTCCATAATTCATGGACTGTTTGCATTACAATTTTTTAAATAAAACTATTATGAATGATAGTATCTTGGGCAATTTTTTGTGTACTTCTTTCTGAAATGGTGGCAAGATCTTTCAGTGACTGAGTTTCATATATCTTATAGAATGCATTTGAAATCATTTGCTTAGAATTTTTTCCTGAATGCTTCCTAATCACTTTAAATTAATTTTATATGTAAATAGGATGAGACATCTTTTCTATTTAAAGAATTGTTAATTACCACAAAAGTAGGACATGCAACAGCTGGTTGAAAAGAACATAAAATTAAGAATTATAACATCACAAACAGAAAGAATTTTTTTTTATTAATTTGTTTTGGTTTTTGAAACTAGCTTGCATTTCTTCTAAAAGTTGATTTTTGGGAAAAAGACGACAAGCTGTATTAAAGGATTCTGGTTATGTCATTCCCTAAGTGAATGACCTTGTACAATTTATTTTATTTCTCCGACTCAGTTCTCTCACAAACAAAATGGGTTAATATAGTTGCACCTATCTTGTAGGATTCTTGTGTTTATTAAATTAGTATTTATAGAGGACAATATAATGATTGACATATAGTTAACAACTTGCTGCAACTCTGGAGTGATTTCATAAGCCAGGAGAAGACTACTTATTTCACAGTACACCAATATTTGTTTCCCAGACACTTACCTTGGACTGACATTATTTGTTGCTTTGAAGTCACTGAAGCCATATCAGCTATGGCCCTTTCCAGCCAGCTGGAACTTCATTAATTGAACTGTTTTGCTATTGTCTGGAGGATTTACTTCAAAACTGGGGGAAAATGGGGGACAGTTTAGACATAAACAAACTTATAAAGGAGACAGTTAACTCATGATGTTTATACACTTAGTGTTTTATTTTTCTATACTCAGTGTTAAAAACTGTAATGTGCCTGAGTATATGTAGTAGCAGCTGTAGTTGGATCTGGCATTAATTCAGTTCATAGACATAGTTTCAAGCAGAATATGGTAACTGGAAGACATGGTAATAAATGACAGGGGACAGTTCCAGAAAGGACAGAGAGAGCTGTAACATGGAACACTCTTATACTTTTTTCTCTTTTCTTTTCTTTTCTTTTCTTTTCTTTTCTTTTCTTTCTTTCTTTCTTGTTCATAAGCAATTTTTAATTTTGGGCGGATATTACTTTTTTAATCTCCCTTTATTAGTAAATGATGATGGGTACAGAGTAATACAGCATAGGCTTTTTCCATTAGTCATCCTTCATCACTTCTGGCAGCACTTTCATCAACCCACAAGATTTATGGAAGCTTATGGCTAATATGTAGTAAAACTCAAATGCATATTGGGTTATACTCCCCTGTTTACTTTTATATTTATTCATTCATTTATCTAATATTTATTGAGGACCTTCTCTATTCTAGGTACTGGTGTAGGTGCTTGGGAGATATAAGTCAACAAACAAAGGCAGAATTTCCTGCTTTGGAAACTTATGAGGTCTGGAAGAACAAATGCACAATAAAATAAATATATAATAAAAATAGAACAGATACACAATAAAATGATAATATAAGTATAGGAAGATAGAAGAGTACATGGAGACTCAACCTTAGATATAGATCATGGACTGTCTCCTTAAAGGAGTCTTATTTAAGTTAAGTAGGGAAGAGGGAATAATAATGAAAGGAAGCAAAGTTTGTTTCTAGGAGAGGAAAAAGCATATGAAAAAGCTCTGGGCTCACATGAACATGTTGAAAATAGGGTCCCTCAAGGCAAGCTAACATTTTGTCACCCTTTAAAATGGATATTTTAAAAACTGTTCAATATTTATTTCTGTGAGCCAGCCAGAAATTGATTTTTCTATTAAGAAAAATTGTATGCAAAACATATTCACTCAGTAATTCACTTCAATTGGGTCAAAGAAGAGTCAATACTGTGGAATTATTCAACAAAATGTTCTCCATTTTCTTCTCTTCCTTTAGTTTTCATGTGTTTTGAACCAGAGAACTTCCTTGAAGGTGTATTAAAAATGCAAAATTTAGGTATTAAAATAAATGACTCTTCCTTGATAAATAGCACCATATCACAGTTTTAGAAATTCAGCCTAGTACAAACTTTCAGGTGTTACTTCCAATTTGTTTTGCAGAAATACCTAATAAATCAGTATGTTTGGGGGATGAGAATATTTTTATTTACATTTAAGGGTGCTTACTCCTTTCTCAGAAGCAACACTGTAAATTTTGCTCACTAAACAAGGAGTCGGGCTGGGTGTGTTGGCACATGCCTGTAAACCTGGCAACTCAGGTGGCAGAAGCAGGAGGATTTCAAGTTCAAGGCCAGAGGGAGCCCATGAAACTTAGTGAGACCTGACTCCAAATAAAAAGTAGAAAACGAGTTTAGGGTTCATCTCAATGGGACAGTGCTTGCATAATCCCTGGGGGTTCAACCCCTAATACCCCAATAAATGAACAACTAATTAATTGACAAGGAATTGAATGCTTAAGTTAGCAAGTCCAGTAATAAGGTGCACCAATGAGGTAAGCACCTCCACTGGTCTAATCTCTAATCAAATTCTTAAGTAATGGTGCTGGAGCATTAAGTGCAAGGGAACAAGTACATGAGAGAAAGCTGAAAAGGTAAGTGGAGTACAGTTTCAAAGTGCCTTGTGTGAGGAATTTGTTTGTAAGAAATGTGAGACTAATGAAGGTATTAAGCTGGGAAGTGAAATTGGAGAAAAAACTTTTTTAAAGCTCTTCCCCGTGGGACAAAGGTTTAGCTTAGTTGGTAGAGAGCTTGCTATGCCCACTCTGAGACCCTGGGTTTGATCCTCAGCACGACAAAAACAGGAGAAGGACCTGGCAGCCCACTCCTGAAACTATCCTGAAATAATCAACCATCAAAAATCCTATGAAGAGCAGAGAAGCACTGACATGGTGCCAGGCATGGCACAATGTTGGGGAGTGTGTTGTTCTGCTGTACATAGGGTAGCTATGAGTCAGACCTAACTCAATGGCACCTAACAACAACAGCAACAACAACAACAACTCTTAAGGAAGAGTTTGAAAAGGAAGATTCTGGACTGCATTGTTGGAATAATTGAGGTAAATGATAATAGCTGACCCAGGTAGATGATGTCAGGATGGTTGGAAGTACAGTTTAGAGAGAGTCTTGTTACAGAAAACATGGTAACCAGAGATATTAAAGAAGGCATTATCAGGTGAACTTGTTGGCCACTAACAAAGTCCTATCCCCTAGGCTGATGTTCAAGGTCAAGACACCAGACTGTTAGCAGGTTTAGAGGAGCTCCACCTCAACATTATCTCCTGCCTTGAGGAATTTCCTTTCTCAGGACTTCCATTCAGGGGAGATAGTGGGTCCTTGTATTGGTTGCAGAAAAGAATTTCAGAATGAAACAGAGAAGTGAAGCAGAGTTTTGAGTGTTTTAAGATAAAGGGTAAGATATAGTACATGCTTCAGAGCTAGTGTGAGCATCTAGAGAGAGGCACCTCTGGGTGTCTTTACAATGGGTGTATGTATGATTTGGGGCTTTTGAAGTTATATTGCTCAAGGAAATGTTAGTGGGTGTCTGGTATAGATTTACAGGTAGGAAAAGGAGCATTGTTAAGATGCCTAGATTGGAATAGTTGGGGAAATTTAGTCTTAAGGAAATTATCTAGGTCTGTTAACTTTAATTATAGTCCATAATCTGGTTTGTTGTGAGAGAAGCCCTTTCCTTCCCATGTCCTGCAAGTTCTCCTGTTTTCTTATCCTGCCTCAAGATCATGGCATGAATGGTAAGAGTTAGATGAAGCCTAAACATGTGAAGTGTTAGGGTTTATGAACTTCCAGAGGCTTAGAAGAGGAATCTTGGCAATGGAACTGACATGCCAGGCAGAGACTTCATTTTAAGGCAAAGATAGGAGAAAAGGAGAAGAAATATGTGTAGAAGATGGTACAGTTCAGTGCTGTGGATACACCAGGGATCTCAGTTGGAGGGCTTTAACTGTCACACTCTTGTATCAACAGCTAGTTGGAAATAATTTGAATGACTAGGACACTAATAGCTGATAATGGCATCATGTTTTGCATATTCACTCTTTTCCTTCATCCACAGAGAAGCCAGGATTGTTAAATAGAAATCTGATCATTACTCTCTTTGTTTTAAACACTTGGCAGAGAGCAGAGGGGTAGCTTTTTTGGTAAAGATCAAAATCTATGTTATGGTGTACATATCCCAGAATATTCTGGCCCCTGGCAAACTTTGACTTGATCTTGAGGCACTCTCCTCTCTCGCTCAGGGCTTAGCCACCTGAGTATGCAGTTTGGTTTCTAAAATTCAAAATAACATTTTGCCTATTTCGAGGCTTTCAGACATGCTGTTTCCTTGGTGTTAGAATCTCCTCTCCTCCTCACTTCCTTTTCAGCATTAACCTGAAGGCTGTTCTCTCTAGAGAGTTCCCTGCTATGCACCCTCACAGCTACATCCATGTTACATTTATAACCCTTATGATTATAATTAATCATTTTAGAAATAAGTTCTCTCACATCTTTCTTTTTGAACAGACTGCAAACTCCATAGAGGGGCACCACATTTGCTTGTTTATTGTAGTGTATCTTGTCTCTAGCAAAGTCTCTGCATATACATGTCGCCAATAAATATTTGTTGAATGAGTAGTTGAATCCTTGGATTATTTTAATGTACTTTTTGGCTATGCTTTAAATCTAAAGCATGATTTTCTAGTGATAGCGTCTATGTCATCAGTGACAGAAAAATGAGCATCTTTGTATAGGGATCAGCCTTTGTAGCATCCCTTATGTTGTAGCACTTAAGCAATTGCCTACTTAACTTGAGCAGAATGTCATGTTTGCTGGGCAACGAGCAAATAAATAGCTTAAATCTCCTTTTGCTAAAATGCATCAACTCCTCACTAGAGTCTATAATGTAAGTAAAAGTGAAGGAGGACACTGGTCACTAGCCTAATTCCATATTGTCCCTCTCCAGCTCTACTTTTGCATCTTAACTTTTCCTCTGGAGTCACCTTGAATTCCAGGAAGAACAAGACTGATCATTAACCATCTCTTTGACAAGGGATAGAGACTACCTTCAAGCAAGAGTGAGCCTCAAAAGAAGATCATTCCCCAAAATGAGGACAATTATCTATGATGGTGAGTCTCTACCATGGAGCAGAAGTGATCATCTTATGCAACCACATAGGTCCCCTCAAGGGAGGACAATGGAGCTACCTTGTAGAACCTGAACTGAGATAATGGTCAGACTGCCCCACCCTGAACAGGACTGCTTAATTGTGCATACTTCTTCCTCCAGTTCTAATTCTTCCTCTATTTAAACCTAAAGCTCCCTAAAGAAAGCCTTGGGGTCAATGTGCCCATTTTCTGTTCTTCCCAATGGGTGCATTGAATAAATCTCTTTTCTTTAAACCATTACCTGTCTCTTTAATTGGTATATTGGGGCTAGGTGGCCAAGCCTAGTCTCTTGGCACTGTTGGAGATGGGTCTTGCCATAAAATTGCAGTTACAGAAAGACAGAAATGTACCTCAACTAATACATGGAGAAAGAAAAGTGAAGAGTAAGAAAAGTAGACCTCCTTGCTTCAAACAATGAAATCCCTAAATACAGGTATTCCTGAATAGAAGGAAGATGTTTAACAGAGAGTTTGCTAACGCAGATTTTTTTGAAATGTTAATTGAGATTTTGAGATGTTAAGTTTTCTCCTTGAAATTCTTTTTTCTGTCCTCCATTCAAGCAGATAACAAGTTCCATACTTCCTCCTCCACAAGAAAGGTTTTTGGCAGGGTTTTCTGGCTTCTGTTTACCTAACTGAGAATAATAGAATTTGAAGAGAGAGGAAATTGCTATCCCTGTGTGAAGCCAAGAGAGACAGGTTCTTAAAGAAAAAAAAAAGTTTTCTCATGTCTTTGGGAAGAGGAAGGTCTGCAGGTCTTTGAACAGAGGGGAACATTCACTTCTTCCTTAGAAGGGCTCAAAGGTATGGCAAGACTCCAAGGGAAGTGAAAACCCACCTAGTGAACCAGGTAGATTAGGTGCCAACATTGGGGTCTCAACCTTATTAAAGAGGTTGCTTTAAAACATAAAGCATGGCATGAATATGGCACACTGGTGGATTAGGCAGTATCACATGGCTACAGCAAAAGCTAGCTCTTATCATTGTGAACATATACCTCTAGTGATCAATGTTTTAGTGCTGAGATCTGGAGCGAGAACTCAGAACCTCAGCAAAAACCTGGGAGTAGGAGAAAGCCTGGATAATTGAGATTGAATTTTCCACTAACTTAATGGGACTAGGTGTCAGAATAGAAGTTAGTTTATTAGAATAGAATTAGACGATTACAGATAATAATGAAATCTTATTTGGCTTAAGGTCTGTAAGACTCAGCTTCCCGGAGGGAGACCATGTCTATCCAAAGTGTTCCCAATGAGACGGAGACCTGAGCCACTGCAAGCACAAAGGATTTTATTGTCTGATGCGTTGGGGTCTACTCAGTTCCATCGAATGAGAGAGCGAGAGAGACCCCGAAATGCAGAAGCGAGGGCTTTTTATACCCTTACAGAAGCAAAATGGCGGGTTAGCTGACTGGTACAACTTTGATTGGTCACATTGGTTGACTTTTAAACTGATTGGTTAAATCAAATAGCAAGGCGCAAGCGGGAAGGGGGAAGGTTTTGGCATTCTGAGACGCTGGTGTTAGCAGATAACAGGAAGTGGCAGCTTAAGATAGCTCGGGACCTCCCAAGTTGGGAGGGGTGGGGTCTCTCTGAGGCAGTGGAAAATTTTTCTTAGCCTGATCTATAAAATGGCTTTTCTATGGCTAAGCTGGGTACTTCAGTCCATACCTGCTATATAAAGTGAACAATAAGTTTAATAAGCATATTAGTCTACTCTTTCTATTTTGAGAATATAGTTTATTTTTATTTAACAAATTTTAAACTTTTAAATTGATTAAATTTGCAAAATATTTCACAGAGTTTAGCACCCAAATACCTGCATTGAACTCACTGATGCCATCAGTAGACAGCTCTTAACAGAACTTCAACAATAAGAGTAATAAATAAAATCCAGCTCTCATCGATTGTGATTGTCACATCAGGCTGGACATGTCTGTGGGGGCTCCCTGTTTTATCTGGAAGAAAAAAAAATAACACTGAACACAAGTCTTCCAACAAAGACTTGATCTATTATCAGCAAAGAGTGGTTATCTCAGGGAAGTACAAAAGTATTATTTTAAGTAGAGTAAGGAAATCAGATATACATTTCCCATTATAGAAGGAAGCTGCAAAGGCAAGGTGTCTACTGTACAGAGTGTGCTGATGATGGGCTGGCAATTCTAAACAGATGTTGGTGAAGAACTGATGGCAAACATCATGAAATTTGGAAATCAGTATGCTGACTACTTATTTATGTGGCTGATAATGAAATAAGCTTTTTATTTTTAATAATTTCTACTTGTAAATTCTTTTCCTCATTTATTCAATTTCTTTTATAACAAATATGTACTAAAGGCCCATTATGGAGTGGATATTGAGTTGGGTGTTATAAGGAATATAGAAATGACTCATGGTAAGTCCTTGAAGTACTTTTAACTTGAGAAGGTAATAACACATGTACAAAAATGACTGTAACACAAAGCAAGTAATAAATTTGTAAAATAAGGACTTTCCTTATTTTCTCTTTTCACCTTTTTTCTGTTCTCTTTCCTTTCCATCAAGACTTACAGGTATGTTTAAAATGTCTGTAAACAAGAAGGAAATACCAAATTGACAAGTTCAGCCTCAGATATCCATGCTGGATATGAACATCAAAGCAGTTAGGGGGTAACGAAGAGAGTGGGACACGTGAGTTTATAGGGAATAAGGTTTCCCACCCTCACTTGTCTGTCAGTTTGCCATACTGTGGGAGCTTACATGTTGCTGTGATACTGAAAATTATGCCACTGGTATTAGATACAATCAGGGTCATCTATGGTGGAGCAGGTTTCTACTAAACTTCCAGAGTAAGACAGCCTAGGGAGTAGGATATGTCAGCCCACTCCTGAAACAATCAACCATTGAAAACTCTATAAATACTGGAGAAATACTGTCAGATATAGTGATGGAAAATGAGCCCCATGAGTTGGAAGACACTCAAAAAATGACTGTGGAAGAGTTGGCTCCTCAAAGTAGAACCTACTTTAATGATGAGAATGGAGTAAAGCCCCAGAAACCTCCATTTGCTAATGTGGCACAACTCAAAATGAGAAGGACCAACTGTAAACATCCATTAACAATTGGAATGTGGATTGGATATAGTATGAATCAAGGAAAATTAGAAATCTTCAAAAGGGAAATGGAGCTCATAAACATCAACATTCCAGGCATCAGTGAGGGAAAATGGACTGATATTGGCCATTTTGATTCAGATAATCATATGGTCTACTATACCAGGAATGACAACTAAAAGAGAAAAGTGGTAGCATTCATCATCAAAAAAGCCATCTCAAGATCTATCCTGCAGTACAATGCTGTCAGTGATAGAATAATATCTATACACATACAAGGGGGGGGACAATTAATATAATTATTATTCAAATTTGCACACCCACTACTAAGGCCACAAATGAAGAAAAGGAAGACTTTTACCAGCTTCTGCAGTCTGAAGTTGATCTAACATGAACCAGGATACACTGATAATTACAGGTGACTGGAATGCAAAAGTTGGAAATAGAGAAGGTGCAGGAGTTTGAAATTATGGCCTTGGTGACAGAAAGGATGCTGGAGATCATATGAAAGGATTTTGTCAGACTAAAGACCTTTTCATTGCAAATACATTTTTCCATGAACATATATGGCAAATAAACACATGTTCACCAAATGGAACACAAAGGAACAAAATTGAACAAATTTGTGGAAAAAGGTGATGGAAATGCTCAATATCAAAAGTCAGAGCAAGACCCAGTGCTGCTTATGGATCAGATAATGAACTGCTCATATGCAGTTTCAAACTGAAACAGAAGAAAATTAGAACAAGTGTATAAGAGCCAAAGTATGACCTTGAGTATATCCCATCTGAGTTCAGAGACCATCTCAAGAATAGATTTGAGGAGTTAGACACTAATGATTGAAGACCAGATGAGTTGTGGTATGACATCAAAGATATCATTCATGAGGAAAGCAAAAGATTATTTAAAAAACAAGAGAAAAAGACCAAGTTACATGTCAAAGGAGACTCTGAAACTTGCCCTTGAACATTGAGCCCCTAAAGTAAAAGGAAGACATGACAAAGTTAAAGAGTTAAACAGAAGATTTCAAAGGGCAGCTTAAGAAGAAAAGTCCAATATTATAATGACATGTACACAGAGCTGTAGATAGCCAAAATGGAAGAACATAGACTGTTTTTCTCAAGTTTAAAGAATTTAAGAGAAATTCAAGCCTTGAGTGGCAAAAGTGAAGGATTCTACAGGGAAAATAATGATGCAAGAAACATCAAAAGAAGATGGAAGGAATAAACAGAGTCATTACAACAAAAAGAATTGGTTGGTGATCCATTACCAGAAGTTGCATATGATCAAGAACCAATGGTACTGAAAGAAGAAGTGGAAGCTGCCTTGAAGGAATTGGTGAAACACAAGGCTCCAGGAATAGATGGAATACCAATTGAAATGTTTCAGTAAACAAATGAAGCACTGTAGGTGCTCAATTGCTTATGCCAAGAGATTTGGAAAACAGGTACCTGGCCAAGTGACTGGAAAAGATACATATTTGTGCCTATTCCCTAGATAAGGTTCTGTATCTAATCGAATATGGAAATTGTCAAATGACATCTTTAATATCACACACAATTAAAATTTTGCTAACGATCATTCAAAAACAACTGCAACAGTATATAGACAGGGAATTGCCAGAAAAATCAAGCTGGATTTAGAAGTGAACATGGAACCGGGGACATCATTGCTTATGTCAGATGGATATTATCTGAAAGCAGAGAATACTAAAAAGAGGTCTATGAAAGTTTTATTGACTTTGCAGAAGCATTTGGTTGTGTGGATCACTACAATTTATAGATAACATTGTAAAGAATGAGAATACCAGAGCATTTAATTGTACACATGAGGAATCTTTACCTGGACCAGGAGGAAATTATTCAAATAGACAAGGAAACATTGTCTGGTTTAAAGTCAGAAAAGGTGTGCATCAGGCCTGTATCCTTTCACCATATCTCTTCAATTTCTATGCTGGGCAAATAATTCAAAAAAGTAGACTTTGTGAAGAAGAATGTGGCATCAGGATTGGAGGAAGACTCATTAACAACAGATGACACAATTCTACTTGCTGAAAGTGAAGAGGATTTAAAACATTTATTGATGAAGATCAAAGAACACAGCCTTCAATGTTCACAGCCTTCAGAACACACCTCAACATGAAGAAAACAAAAATCTTTACAACTGGGTCAGTAAGCAACTTCATGATAAATGGAGAAAAGATTGAGGTTGTCCAAGATTTTGCTTTACTCGGTTCTACAATCCATACCTATGGAAGCAGAAGTCAAGAAATCAAAAGATACATTGCATTGGGAAAAGCTGTTGCAAACAACCTCTTTAAAATCTTGAAAAGTAAAGATGTCCCATTGAAGACAAAGGTACATCTGACATGGTACATATGCCATGGTATTTCTAGTTGCATGTGTATGTGAAAGCTGGATGTTGGATAAGGGAGACAGGAGAAGAATTTGTGCTTTTGAATTATGGTTGTTGTTGTTAGGTGCCATCGAGTCGGTGTCCGACTCATAGCGACCCTCTGTACAACAGGGGAAACACTATTGTCAGTGCTTCTCTGCTGTTCATAGGGTTTTCAATGGCAGATTGATTTTTGGGAGGGGGTTGCCAGGTCCTTCTCCCAAGCCTGCAGCACCTGGTGTTCCAGGCGGTCTCCCATCCAGGTACTAACCAGGCCTGACCCTGCTTAGCTTCCGAGATCTGACGGGATCGGATTCCACAGGGCTACGGCTGTGGAGACAAATAATGAATATACCAGGGACTGCCAAAAGAACCAACAGATCTGTTCTAAGAGAAATGCAACCAGAGTGTTCCTTGGAATCAAGGATGGCTAGACTACATCTTATATATTTTGGACATATCAAGAGGGACCAAACCCTGGAGGGGCTGGGATTTAGCTCAGTTGGTAAAGCACTGCTCTGCAGTCTCTGAGGTCCCGAGTTCGATTCCCAGCACCACAAAAATGGGAGAAGGACTTGGCAATCCATTCCTGAGGCAATCCCGAAACAGCCATTGAAAACCCTATGAGGGTCGCTATGAGTCGGATACGACTCGACTGCACCTAACAACAACAACAACAAACCGTGGAGAAAGATATCATGTTTGGGAGAGTGGTTAAATGAAAAAAAGGAAAACCTTGAACTAGATGGATTGACATAGTGGCTGCAATAGGCTCAAATATAAAAAGGATCATGTGCCTGGCAGTGTCATGGAGTGTTCTGTTCTGTCCAGCAGTGTTGCTGTGAATAGGATCCATTTGGACAGTATCTAAGAGCAACAGCAACAATGTTTCCCAGTGCAACCACACATGACTTTTTTGGTGTTAGGTAAAAACCACAGAGAAAAGCTGAGATAAGGCAAAATGAAGAAAGTAGGCACAATGGCATGTTTAAGCAGCTTATATTCATGAGAGATGACTTGTCAGTTATTTAAGAATTTTGTAAGCCAGTTTGTAAGTTGTCAGTTTACAGTTAGCCATGCTGGGAGTATTTATACCATAATAATAGGTAAATGCTATAAACCATGCCTTTAAAAACAACTACAGCAATTAAAAAACAAAGGTATTTTACAAGCTTAGCAGAAGTGACAATCTAGACCTTTTTTTTAATCTTCCTACTGGGCAAAGTCAGGAGTATTCTGTGTGTAATCTTCAAGAGCATCTAAGGGAGATAATAGTGTAGTTGAAGATATACCAGAGACTGTAAAAGTGTGGGTCTCAAAGGAGCAGGAAGCTGAAGTTGAAAATAATAGTATAGAAGGGTATGCTGATCATGCCCAGAAAAACCTACCCTTCATTTGTTTGATCATTAGAAGTAATACAAAGTGAATGAATAATAGTCCTTTGAAGAACAATAATTTTTATTCCATATGGCAGCCATAGATAATATTTGCCATAGAGATATTTAAACTAAGACTTACTAAATTGGATGAATTTTGTTTTTGTCTTATGTGTAAATGAAAAGCGTTAGGAATAGACAAAAATTTTGTAATTACTAACAGATTATTCAATATAAAAATATAATTGAAACATAATATTGCATACGAAATATGTTATACTCCAATGTGCTATTATCTATTTTGGATTGATTCTAATGGAACAGGACAATGTAATCTACAGAAATTGTTCCACATGAACTTTTGAGATTATAAAACATTCTGATGATACTTGACATTTATTTAGATACATTATATGACTCACTAATTGGAAAATTGGACAAATCCAACAATATTGAGTTAATAAACATTTGTATATATCCATTAAAATTCAACTGTAATGCTATCTGAGGTAAAAGATAAATATTGACAAATGTCCATAGAAATGAAAACTTAAAGGTTAGATGAAATCTCAGAAACTTTTCCCTTTTATTGCTACTCTCTTGTAATTATATAGAATTCCACATGGAATACTAGATGTGTTCTTCCTGTATTGCTTTATAATTCCTTAGGGAAAAAGTAGAATTTCTTTTATTTTCCAGACACCTTGTCTTATAAATTGCTGATAAGGGAAGTTGTTTGGGTAGCCACACTACAATAAGTGTGACAGAATAAGTGACAGAATAAGAAAATACTTCCAAATATATGACAAAATACTGCTTGATATGACAATAAATAACATCAAAATTACTGAATAAGGGAGAAATTTGTTAAAAACTCATTCAGGCTAAAATTCAAGCTTGACAAAATTGAAAATGCTAACATAAAATTAACTTATTTAAAAAGAAAGGATATTTTCTTCTTTGCAACTTAAATGGTATCATTAGCATTCTACGTCTCTGCAATTCTTTTATAAAATATTAAAATCTCTACTACTGTTCCCTAGATTCATGCTTTATTACTGTTTTAATTTTTTTTTTAATTTTTTTAAACAAAAGGAATAGAGCCCTATGTTAGTCAGTTCATATGTCTCTGTGACAGAGAAACTGACTGAAAGAAACTTATGGGAGGAATGATATTTTAGGAGCTCACAGAGGGTTTCCATCTATAGAGGCAAGACAGGGATAAAGTGGCAGGTCAAGCAGCAGGGCCCATGGCAGATGAATTCATATCATGGGTGATCAGGAGCAGAGTGAGCTACCAGATTCTAGGGTCTGTATAAAACCTACAAAGGTCTACCCCCAGTGACCCACTTCTGCAAAGCTGGATCCCACCTCACAAAGTTCCATGACCTCCACAAACAGTGCCACCAGCTGGGGATCAATGTTTAAAGACATGACCTTTGGGGGACATTTCTGATTCAAACTATAATACTCCATCATTGACCCTAGAAAGTTCATGGCCATCTCATAATGCAACATGCATTCAGTCCAACATCAAGAGTCCCCAAAGTCTCAACCATGTTAAAAAATCCAAGTCCAAACTCTCCATTGAGACTTAAGACAAATTTAGCTTTGAGCCTCTGCAAAACAAAAACAATTTACATCCTTCCAAAATACATATGGTTAGGTGTCCGCACAGTATCAACCCCATTCTCCAATACTAATTTTATGTGTTAGTCAGTTCATGCATCATGGTGGCAGAGAAACTGATCAAAACAAATTTATGGGAGGAATGATTTTTTGAGGGTTCACAGTTAGATGATTTCCACCCATAGGGGCAGGGAAGGCGCAGAGCAGCAGGACAAGCAGCAGGGCCTGTGGCAGAAAACCTCATGTCATAGTGGATCAGGAGCAAAGACAGCTACTCGTAATGGGGATGTTGGCAAAACCTCCAAAGGCCCACCCTCAATGCCCTGCTTCTGTAAAGGTAGAGCCCACCTCCTTAAGTTTTGTGGACTCTACAAACAGTGCCACCAGCTGGGGATCAAATTTAAACATATGAATTTTGGGGGACATTTTAGATCCAAACCATAATAAACACCTTGAGGGCATGGCTGATTGCATATTAAGAGTAGTGAAGCAGACATGGTGATGCACAGCTGTAATCTCAGCATCCCAGAGTCTAAGGCAGGAAGATTGGAATTCTAGTCTAGCCTGGGATAGATAATGAGACAATGTACAAAACAAAAATAAAACAAGTAAACAAACAAAAAAGCAGTATAACCCATGATAAGACTAAAACATCTTATTGAAATTGGAAAGGAAAGAAATTTATTTTTGTTTTGGCAGCCACCTATACCATTTAGATGTTTATTACTGGGTCTGTATATGTAGAAAGAGATAGTAATAGTAAGTAAAGTATGGCTTATTATACAGTTGCAGTTTATCATGGATAGTAATTGTAAAGGTTAAAGACATGTACCATGTGTTTTCGGGCTGGGATTTAGCTCAGTTGGTAGAGGGCCGCTCTGCAGTCTCTGAGGTCCCGAGTTCGATTCCCAGCACCACAAAAACGGGAGAAGGACGTGGCAACCCACTCCCGAGGCAATCCCGAAACAGTCAGCCATTGAAAACCCTATAAGGGTCACTATGAGTCGGACACGACTTGATGGCATCTAACAACAACCACCATGTGTTCTCAAGACCTGTAATAAGATACTTATTTAATAGAAAATATATGAGATGAACATAATAAATATGCTTATATAGATTCAAGCATATCTGTCCTCCCAAAGTTAATTTGTATGAACTGTATGATCACCTCAAGGTAAATTTTCAATTATTTTATCTTGTAATTTGGCAAATCAAGCTCCAAAGGATTTATACAGTTAAGAGTATGACTTGACTCAAATCGTGACTGGCTCATTTTGGTTATAATCAGAAATTTATTCTTAATATTCTATGTTTTATTTTAAGTGCCTCTCTACCAAGGAATTGCCAAGAATTTAAATGCTTCAGACTATCTGTTTAAGACCCCATAAAATTATAATCTCCCATTTTGCTAGTCCAATTAGCATCAGAACTCATTTTGAGGAGATACTTCCCCTGGAGGGCTGTGTGAGTCCCCACATCTAGATTCTTCAAATGTCCCTTCCACAAAAGGCTGTTGGCCTTACTTTCAGTCTTCTGGGGCATGGCCCAGGCTGTACACTCAGGGTAACATGCTGTGTTCTCTTGTACCAGTTCTCAGCCTGTTCCTTTGTTTGTTCCCTTTTCATATTCTTGATGCTAGAGTTCATAATATTTTACTAACTTTGATACAATTTTTCAACCCCTTTATTTATTTTCCCTGTACTTAATATTATCCATTTAACAACATTTCCTGTTCAGTCTAAGAAAGAAGATGTTTAGACAAAAAGTATCTGAGAAATTGAAATCTGTGTTTATTTTCAGGGTGATACATAGTTCCCAACAATATTGAGTTGTAATGTTGTCAACATAATTCATCTACTGAGGATAAGTAAGTTATTCTCACAGGTACAATTTTGTTCACAGGTGGTGACTTTCTTGAACTGGGCCTGACTGGGCAGTTGTTTTCTCTAAGTCTACAAATTTTGGGGAAATAATTTTCTTTTATCTTTTTACTCGGTTTTTAATGTGTGATTCGATTTCAATATAAAGCTGCCATTTCTGAATAAAAAAAGAATGTATGTTCATCCCTTCAACAAAAAGTAAAAAAAAAAAAAATGTTTACAGCAAAGCTTGGCAAACTACAACTAGTGGGCCACAGTTGACCTGAAGTGTTTTTGTATGGTGAGCTAAACATGGCTTATGGGCTAAGCATGTTATTTTTTTCCCCATTTTTAAAGAGCTGAAAATACCCCCCCCACACACACACACATAGAAGATTATGAGGCAAGGGTCATATTTATCCTGTAAAATCTAAAATTTTTACTATTGATCATTTGACAAAAACACTTTGTGAACTCCTATCTTAAAATAGCTGTAATAATAAGGATGGGGATTTAGCTCAGTCATAGAGTACTTACTAAGCATGCTCAAAGCTGTGTTTAATCGCCAGCACGGCAAAAATGAACAAATAAACAAAAACTGATAATAAGATACCAGTTTAAAATATTTTCTATGTGACATGTACATAGGACTTTATATGCATGTGTATTAAATCACTGAAATCTTGTAAAAACATTAAGTGTATTGAGAATTAAAGGATTGTCTCTATTTTGGATATGAGAAAATTGAGATGTGAGAGGTTGATATCATGTACTTTCTAGACATCACAGATAAGATTTATACTAAGATATTTGGGAACTAGAGCTTCTATTAATAACTACTATATTAGCCTATGCCTGCAGCCGTAGCCCTGTGGAATCCAATCCCGTCAGATCCCAGAAGCTAAGCAGGGTCGGGCCTGGTTAGTACCTGGATGGGAGACCACCTGGGAACACCAGGTGCTGTAGGCTTGGGAGAAGGACCTGGCAGCCCCCTCCCAAAAAAATCAATCTGCCATTGAAAACCCTATGAATAGCAGAGAAGCACTGACAATAGTGTTTCCCCTGTTGTACAGAGAGTCTCTACGAGTCGGATACCGACTGGACGGCACCTAACAACAACAACAACAACAACGTATTAGCCTATATATGAGTATATTAGGGTTAGAGTTTAGCTCAGTTGTTATAGTGCTGCTCTGTGCTCTGTGAGCCCCTGGGTTCAATCTCCAGCACTGCAAAAATGGAAAAAGAACCTGGAAACCCACTCCTGAAACAATTCTGAGACATTGAAATCCCTATGAATAGCAGAGAAGCACTGACATGGTGTACTGACATGGTGTCTGGCATGACACAGTGTTGGGGAGTGTTTCGTTTTATTGTACATTGGGTTGTTATGAGTCAAACCTGACTCAATGGCATCTAACAACAACATGAATGTGAAATTTTTATTATGGATCAGTCACACTCCTGACACCAATCTTCAAGTAGTCAAAATAGGATCATAATGTGATTGGCCAGGCTTTGCTCATATACAAGACAAGGTATATAGATGTTTTTAAGTGTGTAAAGGGCACTACTACTTCACATGAACTCGGTATATCATGCAGCAGACACAATACTACCTAGATGAGTAAGACCCTATTGCTCTTCAAACTCTACAAAGTTGCCTAACTTCTAATACTACTATATGATCTGAGCGATGACTTTTCAAGTCACTACCTTTCAGTTTCCCACAGTGGTTTTATACCTTATTGTTCCTTATGGCTCCTCTCTCCAGAGATTTGTGATATGTGTCTGTGTGCTCAATATTTGAAATTACTGTAACTGAGAACATTCCCAAAATATGCCTTAGTGCTATTGAAGGGCTGAGGAGATTAAAGGTAAATCCCAGGCCTGTCACCCTATTGTCAGGGTTAGGCTTCAGTCCTGCCTAACGCATATTCCTGGAATAGCCAGTTTGCTTTTGTTTCTGGTAGCTTTTATTGGTCTCTGTACCTATCAATTCAGTAAGAAGTTTAGGTCTGTCATGAAAAGAGTTCCCACTTCTGTTGCAGTTTTTTCCTGCTTACGTCTGAGTTTTAGATCCCTCCATTATTATTTCTTTATTGATTTGATTTTACTTGCCTTTGGTTTTGTAGCTGTGAAAACCTTTAACTTGTCATTGCACTCTCAATGCCTTTATAAATTTATTCCTTTTATAGTTTTATAGTGTCATTTCAAGGACACTTTGGAAAGAGAAGATTACAGAAATAAACATATGTACTATCTCCACTATTCTGAAGTAGAACCTATCAAAATTTATGTGGCAAGAAAATGTGTTGGGGGATATACTGATATGTTTCCTACTAGTTCATGGTTCATTTCATTTCTTCCACTATATTTGGGGAGACTTCCTATTATTCCTGAAAAGATGAAATAAGAGAATCCAAGAATCAATGGCCAATGCATAAAACAGAAAACTTTTGGACAGATATCTTACTTTCCTGTCCATACAGTAGGAGAACAAAGAGATCTATGTGTATAGGAATGAGGTGAGCATAAAGAGATCACTTTGCTTTGCCCAAACCAGAATCTTCTGTGGCTATATCCTGGGAGATACAGGAGACTAGGCAATACCTGAAGATCACCCAGCCTCTATTAAAATGAGTGATGTACATTTCTTGGATTGAATAGCTGTTAGAAGTCCTTTTTGTTCACATTTGTGAAGATCATCCATTGGCAGCAGTCAACAAGATGCTTGTTGATCTTCCAGAAAGTTTGGAGCCTTGAGATTTTGCTTAGCCCTGAAGTGATCCAGCCAGAGTGAGTAGCTTTATTTTCATGGTTTAGGCTATCGTTAAGCTCAAAAGTACAGAGTATGGCTCTGTATACCTATTACAGAAGTGGTAGAGGTGGAACTGCCAGCCTAGGGCTATCAGTAAATGCTTGAAACATTTAACTTGGTAATTTTTAGAAGAGTTTTATATGTTTATTAGGGTTTGGACATGTTTAGGAGAAACAATAAGGGTACCACCATACCCTGTGGCTAGCAAAAGCATGACATTATCATCTAATACCTGAAAGGTCAAGGGGAAAGAGAAGTTCCACAAATCTAGAAAGGGTACTGATATAAGTAAGTGTGTCTGAGAGCAGCTGTGTCTTCAAGAACCCAGCCTCACTCTTCTCTAAGTCTCTGAATTTCTTAATGTTGACTTCCCATGGGATTGCTATTAAAACTTAAGTTAGTTCATATGTTTGTTTTAGGAAAGAGATATCATAAATTTCTTCTTCATAAAATTTGACCTAAAATAGTCCTTTTCAAACTCTGGTGGTAAGGGACCAGTTGTTATTGTTAAGTTTCCAATTTGCTGAGAACTGATACCTTTGGAAAATAAAATAAAAACTAATAACTAGAAAAGAAATAAAATTATCATGCAAAAATCTCTATTTTCCCTATTTTTAATTGTTAGATTTGCAGAAATAAAATTACTCTGTCAAAATGTTATAAAACTTATGCACTATGTCATGCCATCTAGGAAAAAGAAGATCATAGCTGGTACCATCAGCAGAGTACATTTTAAGCAATCCTAACCTACACCACTCAACAAGGGCATATAGATGGAAATTAAGAAACAAAATAAGTAAAACAACAAAATGGGCATAGAAGCAACCTCACTGAAGGGTATAGTTTTTTTTGTTTGTTTGTTTTAAAGAAATTCTTAAAAATGTGACAGACTCTTAGTCTTACTGGAGCATTAGGTAGAATATTGGTTCCTAATGTTACTTCTTTATGAAGAATGGGAACACCACACCACTTAATTGCATTCATGAGGAATTTGTACATGGACCCAGAGGCAGTCATTCAGACACACAAGGAAGCATTGCCTGGTTTAAAGTCAGAAAAGGTGTGCGTCAGGTGGCCTGTATCCTTTCACCATACCTCTGCAATCTCTATGCTGAACAAATAATCTGAGAAACTAGACTTTATGAAGAAGACCATGGCATCAGGATTGGAGGAAGACTTATTAACAATCTGTATTATGCAGATGATATAACTTTGCTTGCTGAAAGTGAGGAGGATTTGAATCATTTATTGATGAAGATCAAATAACACAGCATCAGTATGGAGTGTGCCACAACATGAAGAAAACAAAAATCCTTACAACTGGGTCAGTGTGCAACTTTATGATAAATGGAGAAAAGATTGAGGTTGTCCAAGAATTTGCCTTAGTTGGTTCTACAGTCACCACCTATGGAAGCACCAGTCAAAACATAAAAAGGTACATTGCACTGGGAAAAGCTGTTGCAAAAGGCTTCTTTAAAGTGCTGAAAAGTAAGGATGTCACATTGAAGATGAAGGAGCACCTGACTCATGCCATCTTATTTCTAGTTGCATCATATGCTTGTGAAAGGTGAACAGTGCATAAGGGAGAAAGGAGAAGAATTTATATTTTTGATGTTGGAGGCAAATATTGAATATACCATGGACTGCCAAAAGACCTAACATCCATCCTAGAAGAAGTGCAACCAGACTGCAACTTGCAAGCAAGGATGGCTAGACTGCATCTTATATATTTTGGACATGTTGTCAAGAGGAGCAATTCCTGGTGAAGGACATCATGTTTGGGAGAGTGGTCAGTCAGTGAAATAAAGGTCTTTACACTCAACTACATGGATTGTCACAGTGGCTATAACAATGGGATTAAGCATAAAAAAAGATAGTGTGTATGGCACAGTGTTGAGGAGTGTTGTACATAGCGTCTCTGTGAGTAGGACCTGACTTGAGGGCACATAACAACAAGAAAAGTTCTCCATGACTCAAGAATTCCAAAGTCAGAATCCATTGGGAAAACCCCAGAGTTCATAGTAAACATTTGCATATTAAAAGTTCTGACCAGTCTATTGGTAATGAATTTTTTTAAAGCTTAGCACTTTTTAAGCTTATTTGACTATACATTTTCTCATGTAATTCCTATTAACACAGTTTGTAACTTTGGGAAGTGCTGGTATAGAAATATTTCTGCACAATGAGATAAGCTAAATTATTCCTCATGACAATATTCCTAATTTTATGGTTCTATGAAATGTTTAGAATTGGAGCTGTCATCAAATAAGGCCAATTTTTAAAAAGCCTTTTTAAAACTGTTAGATTCAGAGTGTTATTCAATGTTTGTTGATGCTTCAATACCTGTTCTGTATTAGAAGCATTGAAATGCTTCAATACCTGTTCTGTATTAGAGAGTAAGGAATCATGTCAAATTCATCATCAATGAGGTAATATTCTAATTTTACACTATCATTTTGCATATTTACCTGTGGTTTGCTGGAAATGTGATTTAGAAGAAAACTTAGAATATATTATTAAGTATTGGCTGTTGCAGTGCTTCATCTATGTCAAGTGAAAATTTATATTTTAATAAATATCTTTGAACAACAGTATTGTCACATTAAAAAAGAAGCATAATTCATTTTGACTTTACTGGGCATGTATCAGCATATGACTTATATACAAAAAACAAATGTATTTGGTTCAAGTGGGAATTGAAGATAGGCTCTTGGTTCTTTTGACCTTTGTGACTTAAATCAATGTGAGATACATAATCTATGGGGACAAAGTCACAGACTATTTATCTCAAATTCTACTAGTTACTTCTCATTTTTCTAAGTACAGAGATTTGATTCTAAAATCCTTCAATATATTTCTGTCAAAGTCCATTTTGTGTGGCTATAATTGGATACTTGAGACTGGGCAATTTATAAAGAACAGCAGTTAATTTCATAGAATTTTGGAGGCTGGGGAGTCTAAGATCAAAGTGTTGAGAGATTCAGTGTCCAGGAGGGGCTCAGTTTCTGAGGAACATTATCCTTATGTGGCAGAAGAGCAAAAAGAGAAATCACTTCTGAAAGGCCATTTCCCCCGTTTTTTGGAAACAAGGTCTTCCTTTCTGTAGCCTAGGATTGTCTGAACTGGTTATGTCGTTCAGGCTGGTCTTGAACTTGAGATCCTCCTGCTTCAACTCCTTAAGTGCTGGGATTATAGGAATACATTACCACACTTGGCTCCTAAAAATCCTTTTTTAAAGGTATTAAATCCACTCATGTATATGGAGAACTCATGTCTTCTTTACCTAAATATAAAGGTTATATTTCCCAAAGCCATTACTTAGACATTTAAATTTCAGCATGAGTTTTGGAGGGGGCACAAACACACAAAAAAGAAATCTCTTTTGTTATCTATAGTCTAAGCAGGGAGTTGTACTGTTAGTATTTTCATTTTGTTTGCAAACTATTAAATTTCTCCCTTGCTTAGAAAGACCACTTAAGAAGGACATCAATATATTTCTTCACTGGTACTAATGAAGTCATACATTTAATGTCTTACAAACCTGAAGTCCTGAGGAGAGTGAATTTTGTTCTTTTTATATTATTGTGGGCAGAAATCAATAGTAAGTTCACTTATGCCATAATATGTGACATATTTAAGGATATGTGAACGTTTAAAACAAATTGGTACCAGAGTACATAGTAGCGATGAGATCAGTTCCCTGACTTATGAATTGTTATACATGTTACATTTTCATAGAGAGAGATGATCACTATTTACAGACAGGATATTATAGTGGTTAAAAGAAGTAGTATAATAATGAACATTTAATAACCAGCCTTGTGTGTATGTGTAGAGGGTGTTATTTGAGTGTTTGCTAATTTCCATGGTGTAAGTACTTCCATCATGGCTACTTTCAAATAGCAAACATGATGTCACTGAACAGAGTTTGCAAAAAATATGCTCCATTATATAATTTTTCTGCCATACAGATAAAGTAGAACTAAATAAACTCAAAAGCACTAGTAGTAGGATGACATAGATACTTAGTAATGCATTTTTAATATATAAAATCTCTGTCTTAAAAATAATCTAATTGTAAGTTTACATAATTTAATTTTTACTAATGAGCATATTTAACAACCACCTCAAAAAATTCCTGAAAACTTAACAACCAGGTCTTGTGAGCTAGTAAAAATGGCACTCCCACATTACTAGGTAAAAATATGAAGTTAAAGTTAGATCTGAATTTGATTTTTTGTTCTGCCACTTAAATCTATGTGGCCATGTGAGGTTTACATTTCTTCTTTAAGCCTTAGTTTTCTCATATGAAGGATAAAGGTAAAAATGTTATCTTCTTCAAATAGTTGTTGTGAGGATTAAATAAGATTAATAGTTTCCCTCCATCTAGCGAGCAAGGGCTTCACAGTTAAAATTTTCATAAGGTTCCTGTTAGAAGTATGATTGCAAAGCATCTTCCTTTTTTCTTTTCTTTTTTTTTAAACTAAAGGGAATGTCATTAAGAAGAATATGCTCTGCTCTATATAATGATGTGATTTACATAATTCAAGGGAAGACAGGCAGGTTTCGTTAAGAATTCAGACTGCACTATCACTGAGAATGAATATTTTTTACTTTTTTACTTGGGATGTGTGCAGTTTGGTACCAACAAGCACTTCTGCTGCTCTTAGTGTTAAACCTGTGAAGAAGATCCTAATTTTTGGAGAGTTTTCGCATTCTTTGGAAGTCTCACAAGACTTCGAAGCCAAAGCTTCCTCTCCTATGTTCTTCCTTTATGGATTCTATGCAAGAAAGTGAAAAATGAGCAGAGACACAGGTTACTTTAGCAAAGGAAAGGGACAATTTAAAAGTAATAGGCATAAATCTGAGAACAGGGAACAAGATCTGGGCAGGGAGTCTACAAATAAGGAGACACTCCTTCCATGAAAGATTCATAGTCTTAAACTTTGAGAAAATTTCCATTGGTTTTATACTTTTATTTCTCCATATCCTTTGTACTCCACTTATACAATAATTAAATGAATATTTCTTGTATGCTGCTGTAGTTTAGATATTAAATATCTCCCAAATGTTAAAGGCTTAATCTTCAGGGTATTGGTAGTTGAAGGTGTTGTGAACATTTGGAAGGTGAGGCCTAGTAGGAAGGTCCTTCTGTCATTGGCAGTGTGCTCTTTAAGGGTACTATGTGACTGTTGCCCACTCGTCTTGCTCTTTGTTTCCTGACCATGAAGTGAACAGTTTATTACACTGTGCACTTCCCACTATTGCTATCTGTCATACACACCAATACTCCAAACTAATGTCTGCCCAATCTTGCACTGTACCTTCAAACTGTGAGCCAATATAAACCTTTTCTCTTTATAAGTTAATTATCTCAAGTATTTCATCATAGCAATAAGAAGCTGACTAACACATATGCCTACTATCTGTATATGCTAGGAATAGTGCTAAGGATACTATGATGGAAAAAATGAGTGGTCCTCATCCACACTGAGCTTGCATACTACTGGAGCAGACATGTTATCAGAAAATAATTAGGGTGATGGAATAGTAGTTTCAAGCAGAAATAAGTGCTCTGAAATAAGGTACTATAATAGAGAAACTCAGTTGACTGGGTAAAGAAATGGAAATTAAGGTAAGATGATAAGAGATTTTGTAAGATTGTAGACTTTTTTCTAAGAGCAATATAAAAC
The DNA here is from genome assembly GCA_007922755.1 of Pedetes capensis. Taxonomy (NCBI): domain Eukaryota; kingdom Metazoa; phylum Chordata; class Mammalia; order Rodentia; family Pedetidae; genus Pedetes; species Pedetes capensis. The sequence goes on along the minus strand of VMDO01006932.1, from coordinate 2,385 downwards.
ATTATGAATATCTTAAATAGGGAAGAGAGATAACCCTAGCTTTTGCTTGAAGAATGAATTCTAGAATTTATAAAGAACTCAAGAAAAAAACTCCCCCAAAAACAAACAACCCAATACACAAATGGGCAAAAGAACTGAGTAGACAGTTCTCAAATGAAGAAGTCCATAAAGCCATGAAACACATGAAAAAGTGCTCAATATCCCTAGCCATTAGGGAAATGCAAATCAAAACAACTCTGAGATTTCACCTTACACCAGTAAGAATGGCCAAGGTCAATAAAACAAACAACAAATGCTGGCAAGGTTGTGGGAAAAAGGGAACACTCTTACATTGTTGGTGGAGCTGTAAATTGGTGAAACCACTGTGGAAATCAATATGGAGGTACCTCAAAAAACTAAAAATAGATCTACCATATGACCCAGCTATAATACTATTGGGAATTTACCCAAAGGGAGATGGGTCATCATACCACAGAGACACCTGCATCTCCATGTTCCATGCAGCACTTTTCACAATAGCAAGGATATGGAACCAACCAAAGTGCCCTTCAATAGAAGAATGGATAAAAAAAACTGTGGTATATATACACAATGGAATACTACTTAGCAATCAAGAAAAATGAAATAAGGTCATTCGAAGCAAAATGGATGGAATTGGAGAAAATTATTTTGAGTGAATGAACACGAGCTCAGAAAGAGAAACAACACATGTTCTCACTCATATGAGGGAGCTGATTCAAAATTACAAGAAGGAAAAGTCCTATTCAAAGGTTGGATCAAAATAAAAGGCGGGGGGAGATAAGAATGATGTCAATATAGATGGACTAGAAATCGCATGTAATTGTTCTAACAAGAGAAAAACAAAGACCACTACAGGAAAAGTTTCTATCTTAAACAGAACTGGAACCCAAGGACATATAGAAAAATACTACTAAGTAAAAGATAGAGAAGACTTAGATGGGAAACTTAGATGGGAAGCGTAGGAGGGGGGGAAGCATAGGGGAGAGTAAGGAGTAACCTGTATGAATAACGTTTATCAAAATGCATATATGGAAATGTCACAATGAAAAGCATGTCAACATGAATCACATTAAGATGTACATTAAAAATTTCTAATAAAAAAAGAATGAATTCTAATTCATTCTACAAATAACAATGTTGGAGGCAGAGAAAGTGGATAGGAAACTACTGAGCTGATCGAAGAGCAAAATAATGGTGGGTTATAATGGTGTGGTAACAGCAGGGATGAAGTGAAGTAGAGAGTCTAGCTGTATTTTAATGGCAAGATCAATAGACTTATCTGTTATATTGGAAGCAGTAACTAGTGAGAAGGAAAATGTCTGTTATGCTTCAACCTTCCTGTAAAAAACTTGGGACACACCATAGAGATTTATATTCAGAGGTAGACTTAAGCTTTAAAGAACATCATTTGGGGGGGTGGAGTCAAGATGGCGGACAGATAACACACACCTTCTGTTCCGGAGCAATAAGAAGCCTCGATTAGGAGTTTAAAAGTCAAATTGAATAAATAGAAACAGAGATAATTTAGTTTGAGAGATAGAGAATGAAACTAGGCATACACTGAAATCAAGGATTAGGCTTCAGAGCAGCTACACAGTGCCCAGCAGTGGGACCACCGCCATTTCGCCATCACACAGGGAGCGGATAGAATCCCAGAGACTTGGAGGGGATTTCGCACACACACACCCACGGGCCCGGACCCAACACGGAGTGCAACCTTAGCAGCACACTCTCACCACGCCTGCGGGACACAGTCTGCAGTTCCTAGGTGAGTCACCGTGAGGGAGCACACAAACGCCCTCCATAGTGGCCGCGGAGCGAACAGGGGAAGCCGGTGCCAGCGATCCGTGTCTAGAGCTGAGGCGCGGCTCCCCTCCCTTCTGTTGCGGCGGGTCAGGCCTACAGTCGCGAACTCCACAGAAATTTGGGCACACATATATCTGGATCCCAGACACATCAGAGGTGAGCCCAAATCACCCCACTGTGCTGCGGAGATGGGGCTTGTGGAGGCGGCTAAGTCGCGCGCAGCCGGGGGAGCTCCTTTTCGGCCGGAAACTGGTGGCGCAGCTCGCCCCTGGTGGAGAAGTTCCAAGCACGACCGTGGCACACAACAAGGCTGTGGAGAGGAAATCTCTGATTTGGGGAATTGGTGCCCGATCTACGTGGGACAGGGAGAACTTCAGGGAAGACCCCACAGGTTCCACTGCCTCTCGAACAGTACAGTAGTCGCGGAGTGTTTCGTGGAACAGTCTCTTTGGGCACTCGGGGCCCCAATTAAATCCAGATTGTTATGAAGAGCTTGGCTATATGGACCCAATGAGACCGATGGTTACTGCGGATTGTGTGGAAATACTGCCACCCTGA
>VMDO01006931.1:32144-95687 GCA_007922755.1 Pedetes capensis | reverse complement strand
ACTGGAATGCAAAGGTTGGAAACAAAGAAGAAGGCCCAGTAGTTGGAAAATATGGTCTTGGTGACAGAAATGAAGCTGGAGATCGCATGATAGAATTTTGTCGGACCAATGACCTTTTCATTGCAAATACATTTTTTCAACATCATAAACGGAGACTATACACATGGACTTCACCAGACGGAACATACAGAAATCAAATGGACTACATATGTGCAAAGAGACGATGGAAAAGCTCTGTACAAAATGTCAAAACAAGACCAGGTGCTGACTGTGGATCAGACCATCAACTTCTCATATCCAAGTTCAAACTGAAGCTGAAGAAAATTAGAACAAGTATACGAGAGCCACGGTATGACCTTGAGTCTATCCCACCTGAGTTCAGAGACCACCTCAAAAATAGGTTTAATGCATTAGACACAAATGACAGGAGACCAGAAGAGTTGTGGCACAACATAAAAGATATCATTCAAGAAGGAAGCAAAAAGTTCTTAAAAAGACAAGAAAAAATGAAAAGACAAAATTACATGTCAAAAGAGACACTGGACCTTGCCCTGGAACGAAGAGCAGCTAAAGCGAAAGGAAGACATGATGAAGTTAAGGAACTAAACAGAAGATTTCAGAAGGCAGCTCGAGAAGATAAAAACAAATATTATAATGACATGTGCAAGGAGCTGGAGGCAGAAAACCAAAAGGGAAGAACATGCTCTGTGTTTCTCAAGCTTAAGGAAGTGAAGAAAAAATTCAAGCCTCGAGTGACAGTAGTAAAAGATTCTACAGGGAAAATATTAAATGATGCAGGAAACATCAAAAGAAGATGGGAAGAATACACAGAGTCATTATACAAGAAAGAATTGGTAGATGACCAACCATTCCAAGAGGTTGCATATGAAGAGGAACCAATGGTGTTAAAGGACGAAGTGGAAGCTGCCTTGAAAGAACTGGCGAAACACAAAGTTCCAGGAATTGATGGGATACCAATAGAGATGTTTCAACCAACAGATGCAGCACTGGAGGTGTTAACATGTTTGTGCCAACAGATTTGGGAAACTGCTACTTGGCCAACTGACTGGAAGAGATCCATATTTGTGCCTATTCCCAAAAAAGGGGATCCGACTGAATGTGCAAACTATCAGACAATATCATTAATATCACACACCAGCAAAATTCTACTAAAGATCATTCAGAAGCGACTGCAGCAATATACAGACAGGGAATTACCGGAAAATCAAGCAGGATTCAGAAGAAGGCAAGGAACTAGGGATATCATTGCTGATGTCAGGTGGATATTAGCTGAAAGCAGAGAATATCAAAAAGATGTCTATCTATGTTTTATTGACTATGCAAAAGCATTTGATTGTGTGGATCACAACAAATTATGGATAACACTTCGGAAAATGGGAATACCAGAACACCTAATTGTGCTCATGAGAAATCTGTACATGAATCAGGAGGCAGTTGTTCGAATAGAAGAAGGAAACACTGAGTGGTTTAAAGTTGAGAAAGGTGTACGTCAGGGCTGTATACTTTCACCCTATCTCTTCAATTTATACGCTGAGCAAATAATCTGAGAAGCTGGACTTTATGAGGAAGAACGCGGCATCAAGATTGGAGGAAGACTCATTAACAACCTGCGTTATGCAGATGACACCACTTTGCTGCTGAAAATGAAGAGGATTTAAAACATTTACTGATGAAGATCAAAGATCATAGCCTTCAATATGGGTTACGACTAAACATCAACAAAACAAAAATCCTTACGACTGGGTCAGCACGCAACTTCACATTAAATGGAGAAAAGATTGAGGTTGTCCAAGATTTTACTTTGCTTGCCTCGATAATCAACACCCGTGGAAGCAGCAGTCAAGAAATCCAAAGACGCATTGCTCTAGGAAAAGCTGTGGCAAAAGATCTCTTTAGAGTATTGAAAAGCAAAGATGTCACACTGAAGACGAAGGTGTGTCTGACTCATGCCATGGTATTTTCAGTGGCATCATATGGTTGTGAAAGCTGGACATTGAATAAGAGAGACAGAAAAAGAATTGATGCTTTTGAGTTGTGGTGCTGGAAATGTCTATTGAATATACCATGGACTGCCAAAAGAACCAACAGATCTGTCCTAGAAGAGGTACAACCAGAGTGCTCCTTGGAAGCAAAAATGGCCAAACTGCGTCTTACATGTTTCGGACATGTAGTCAGGAGAGAACAATCCCTGGAGAAGGACATCATGTTTGGAAGAGTGGCAGGTCAACGCAAAAGAGGAAAACCCTCCACCAGATGGATTGACACAGTATCTGCAACGATGGGCTTAAACATAAATAGGATTGTTTGCCTGGCACAGAATCGGCAAGTGTTTCGATCTGCTGTACATAGGGTCGCTATGAGTCGGACTCGACTCGACGGCACCTAACAACAACAACAACAAGTGTATTAACTGGCAAGTTATCAGCATTAATGTTTTCTCCATAAGTGATACATCAGTTTTCTCATTAATCTATTTAATTAAAAAGTTTTGACATTATATTCAGGAAGCAAGATTCTTAATATGCTACACTCAAATGAAGATACTGATTAAGGAAGTAAGCAAACTAGAAGGGGTCATATTTTTCAATGAAAAGGTGCTCTAAGTGCATTTGAATATAGTATAGTCCATCTCTTGTATGGAGTCATGTAAGAAAAATTTCAACCATGCCTAAGTTGCCTCCTATCCTATCCTTGGTTTTGCTCTGGCTCTCCTGTTCTTCTGAGTTTCTGGGCCTACCTGGCCTGATGATAGCCATATAGGTCACTCAGCTATCCTGGGCTGAATGTAGTATAGTCCTTTTTCCTCCTTAGTGTTGGTAAGGTAAAGTCAGAAAAAGAAAAATGGTGATGGGGGAGGGGGTAGCTTTTAAAAGAACATTAAGGAGAAAAGAAAAAACATACATAGAAGAAAATACAAAAACAAGCCATTTATTTTACAAATTACAAGTTCTTGAACTGAAGTCAAGAGAAATATTGACTTGATAGATACACACCTTAATTTGGCATAAAATCTATTTTAACAGCAATAATGATAGTGTTATGGTTTGGACTTAAATTGTCTTCCAAAGGTAATGTGGTTTGATCCTCAGCTGGTGGCACTGTCATGGGAGGTTGTGAAACTTTGGGAGCCAAGTCTAGCTTGGTGGATGTAGCTTCCTGGAGACAGGCCTTTGGAAATGCTTACTCTGGACCCACACAACCTAGATCTCTCTCTGTTCCTGGTATGCCATACTGTGAGGTAATGTGCCACAGGCCCTGCTGCCTCCACTGTCATGCTTGCCCTGCCGCCATTATGGACTGATTCTCTAATTGTGAACTGCCAATAAACCTCTGCCCCCATAAGTTGGTTTGGGTTGGTTTTTCTGCTACAATGACAACAGCTGACTAATACAAATAGCAATAAATAATACAGCATGTTAGGCTTGTTTTAGTTTCTTTTCATTCACTCATTTATTTGATCTTCAAAACAATTTGACAAAGTAGATACTAAAATCTTCATTTTTCAGAATTAAAACCTTCATTCTCTAGATGTCTCAGAGTTTAATTTTTGTTAATATTTACACCATTAATGAACAGTAGAGCTTGGGTTTAAATTCTGCTCTGTTTATTTCTAAAGCACATAATAATTTCATTGAATTTCTCAGTCCTCTGCCTTACCTAGTATTCCAGCTACCTCAAATTAAACTCAAGTGTTTAGACATGATGTTTATATCTTATTAGTAATTTTTAATGTACAATGTAATGGGTCTCATTATGATGTTAGTATGCGTGTACTTCATTGTACTTTCTTCATTCTCACCCCTCCCATCACCCTCCAAACCCCCACTCAGCAGTCCCCTCCATTCCCACCAATGATCCCCCTTCTACTTGTCTGTCTTGTGTGTTTGTATATCTATCTATCTATCTATCTATCTATCTATCTATCTATCTATCTACCTACCTACCACCCCATTTTGCTTAATGGGCAACATGTGTGATCTCTCCTTTCTTTTTTCCCATTGCCCTTTCTTCTTGCCCCTTCCTTTTTTCTTTAGTCTATTCCATACATAGGTCCTTTCTACTTTCATGACCGATGTTTTAATATTGAATATACAGAAGACCAGCTTCCACGTATCAGAGAAAATGTGATGTTTGTCTTTCTGAGTCTGACTTATTTTGCTTAAAATGATGATCTCTAGTTCCATCCATTTTCCACCAAATGTCATAATTTTGTCTTTCTTTATAGCTGTGTAATACTCCATGATATATATGTACCACAATTTCTTTATCCACTCATCTGATGATAGACACCTAAGTTGTTTCCATACCTTGGTTGTTGTGAATAATGCCACAGTGAACATGGGTGAGTAGGTATCACTGTGGTACGTTGACTTATGTTCTGTCAGATATATACCCAGAGGTGGTATAACCAGGTCATGTGATAGTTCTATTTATAGTTTTTTGAGAAACCTTTATAGTGATTTTCATACTTGCTGCACCAGTCTGCATTCCTACTTGCAGTATTCTAGTGTTCTTTCTCCTCACATCCTGACCAGCATTTGTTATTTTGTTGATGCTAGCCATTCTGACTGAGGTGAGAGAGTATCCCATGGTTGCTTTGATTTGCATTTCCTTGATGGCTAAGGATGTTGAACATTTTTTTCATGTCATTGTTAGCTACTTATATTTCTTCTTTTGAGAAATCTTTGTTCAGTTCTTTTGCCCATTTTTTATTGGATTTGTTGTTGTTGCTAGGTATTGTCAAATCGTCAAGTCAAATCCAACTGATAGTGACCCTATGTACAACAGAACAAAACATTACCAAACACTGTACTAAGGCACACAATTTTTTTATGTTTGAGACCAATGTTGCAGTCACTACTTTTCTTCTCATTTTGAGTTGTGCTATATCAGCAAAAGGAGGGCCCAGGGGCTTTATTCCATTCTTGTCATTAGAGTCACTCTACTTTGAGAAAGCAACTGTTCTCCAGTTGTTTCTTGAATACCTTCCAGCCTGAGGGGGAGGGGGCTTACTTTCCAGCACTATATTTGACAGTGCTTCTCTACTATTCATAGGGTTTTCAATGGCTAATTGTTTTGAGAGTGGGCTGCCAGGTCCTTCACTCTAGTCTACCTTAGTTTGGAAGATCAGCTAAAACCTGTGCACTGTGACTAACCATGTTGGTATCTGAAAGATTGGTGGCAAAGCTTTTAGTATTGCAGCAACACACAACCCCCAACAGCATGATAGGATGACAAGCACATGAGGGTTTGATCAGATGGTTTGGTTTCTTGGTATTTATTTTTTGAGCTTTTTGTATATTCTAAGTATTAATCCCCTGTCTGATGTATTGCTGACAAAGCTTTCCTCCCATTCTGTAGGCTGTCCCTTCACTTTGGTAATTGTGTCCTTTGCTGTGCAAAAAGTTGTTAATTTTCTGCAATCCCATTTATTGATTTTTACTATTGTTTACTGTGCTACTGGGGTTCTTTTCAGAAAGTCTTTGCTTATGCCTATAACCTGAATTGTTTTCCCTATGTTTTCCTCTACAGTTTCAAAGTGTCAGGTCTTAAATTAAGGTCCTTAATCCATTTTGAACTAATTTTCATACAAAGTGAGAGAGAGGGATCTAGTTTCAGTCTTCTGCCTGAGGATATCCAATTATTCTAGCTCCATTTATTCAAGAGGATGTCTTTTCTCCAACTTATATTTTTACCACCTTTGTTGATTATCAGGTGACTATAACTGCATGAGTTTATTTCTGGATTTTCTCTTGTGTTCCAATGGTCTACCTGTCTGTGTTTGTGCCAGTACCATGCAGTTTTTGTTACCATGGCTTTATAATATAACTTGAAATCAGTATTGTGATGCTTCCAGTGTTGATCTTTCTGCTCAAGATCGCTTTAGCAATTCAAGGTCTTTTGTGCTTCCATATGAATTTTAGGATTGTTTTCTATTTCTGTAAAGAATGTCTGAGATTTTTGATGGGGATTGCATTGAATATGTACAGTGCTTGTGGCAATATAGCCATTTTCACAATATTGATTCTTCCCATTCATAAGCATGGGAGATCTTTCTACTTTCTGGAGTCTTCTTCAGTTTCTTTCTTTAGAGTTTTAAATTTTTCATTACAGAGGTCTTTCACTTCCTTTGTTAGATTTATTCCAAGGTATTTTATTTTATTTTTGAAACTATTGTAAATGGGATTATTTTCCTGATTCCCTTCTCCATTTGGTTATTGTTCATATACACTACTGATTTATGTATGTTGACTTTGTATCCTGCTACTATGCTGCAGGTAAGTCATGATGTTTAATATATACTTGGATAGGCATTTCTACTGTCAACCTTAATTCTCTGAAACATATTTGCTAGTCTTCTCTACAGGTATTGGACTGACAGCACTTTATGTTACAGCTACTTTGCCTCCTGCAGCTTTTCCTTGGTACTGACTACTGAGTAAAGAGGACATCTTCCTTCATAAATTTCTTCTTTTGCTTTCTAAATGTCTGGCCTCTGAGTTTCTTCTTGGTGCTTTTTTCTGACTTAACGTCTCTCTATTCTATTCCATTTTTCTGATGCATTCATTCAGCAAATATTTATTGATTGATAACCTTCTGTATTATTTTTTGTATCACTGCGACAAAATACTTGACAGACATAGCCAAAGGAAGTGTTTATTTTGGCCCAGGGTTTCAGAGGGTTCAATCCATCATGATGAAGAATTCATGGCAGAGCAGTTTATGTCTGGGTGGAGAGGAAGTAGAAAGAACTCACAGGAAGGGGCTAGGGATAATATACCTGCAAAAGCACACCTCCAATGACATGCTTCCTTCAACTAGGTCCCATATCCTAGTTTCCACATCCCCCAAAATAGTGTCACCAACTAAGGACCAAGCATTCTAAACATGAACCTCTGGGGGACATTTCATGTTCAAACCATAACACCTTCTATGTTTCAGGCCCATTTCATCAGTGGCAAGATACTAAAATGAATGAAACTCAGCTTCGTCCCTGATATTCCTAAACTCTTCCCTGCACACAATTTATTTTAGCTGGCAAGTGATCTTATTAGGTGATAATGAAGGTCTTCCTACCTTCTTATCATAGTAAAAGAATAACAAAGTTTTAAAAATGTTTACTGATACAGTCCAGAGCCCAATAGTAGGAAGTACTGCAGCTGAAATAGATATCAGACTGTTATATTACATCATATTTATGATTCTGTCTACTTTGATTATGTTTCCTTCAACCTCCATTCCCAGGAGCTAATCCACATTTCTTCTTCACTTTCCAAAGTGCTGAACTGGCTACACTTAACTTCTCATTTGGAAGACCTTGCCTTTTGTTGGATCTCATATGAAGTTCAAGTTCCCTTTCAAAAGGGAACCTTTCATTCTCATTCAGGTCATTTATAGAGCACAGCTAAATATGATTCTTGTTTTCCCTTTTATTAATAAATGTTGGTGGGGTACAGCAATTATTACATCACTTTTGGTTACACTTTCATCAATTTATATAATTTATGGAACCCTTAGATTAATGTTGTTGTTGTTGTTAGGTGCCATCGAGTTGGTATCCGACTCGTAGCGACCCTCATAGGGTTTTCAATGGCTGAGTGCTTCGGGATTGTCTTGGGAGTGGATTGCCAGGCCCTTCTCCCATTTTTGCGGTGCTGGGAATTGAACTCGGGGCCTCAGAGACTGCAGCGCAGCGCTCTACCCACTGTGCTAAATCCCAGCCCCCCTTAGATTAATATGTAGTAAAAATTGTATGCTATTATGGGTTATATTCTCCTATTTTGGTAAATAAGGTTCTAAATCTCAGTGAGAACATGGTTTATCAACTCCCTCATGGCCACAAAATGAATGACCTGACACAGTTTGGTATACAAAAATTACAGTATATGCTGGGCGTGGTGGTGCACGCCTGTAATCCCTGCGGCTTGGGAGGCGGAGACAGGAGGATTGCAAGTTTGAGACCAGAGGAAGTCTGCGTAACTTAGTGAGACCCTGTCTCAAAAAGTAATTGGGTAATCATATTAGAACAATTTTCATAAAAAACAATAAAAACATATTTTTCTCAAAAGTAGGGGTAAGGGGCTCTTGAAAACTGTTCTAGATTAAGCAAGCACATTTTGAGTTAGATTTTTACTAGTTTTATATTTAGATTGAAGTAAAAGAAAAATCCTATAAGTGTTCAGGGGGAAAGTAGTGATAGTTCACCATGGCCTAGGACAATCAGAAAGCAAAGATAGACTGTCAGAAGTAGAGACTGGATGATGAAAAGATATCATAGAGAAGAACACACCAAGAAAAGGAAAGGGAGTCTGGAAATAGAAACCCAAAGTAAATTTCATCTCTTTCTGCTGTTGGAGAGCTATTCTGTTCCAAGTGTGGATAGAGATTATTTCTATTTGCTAATTCCAAAAGGAACATCTATTCTCCTCCACTCTCAGACTAAGTTCTAATTACAAAACATTTTTTAGCCTTCTGTTATGATCTCACCTATCGAAATCCCTTGCCCCCACAATTCCAAATATATTTTAAATTGCAACTAATCTATCATTAGGATATTTATTGAGATCTTCCTATTGTACAACATTATTCTTGACATAAGAGGATACTTCAAAGAAGTCTCTCTGATTTCTAAGGAGTTGATATCTAGTAGAGAAAGTCCTGGACAAGGCATAATACATGATCCCCAGTGCCATAAATAAATAAATAAATAAATAAATAAATAAATAAATAAAAATCTAAAAAATGTAGACAGAGTATTAGAGGGGCTTTGTGTTGTTTAGTTTTAAAACCAACCACCTTCAGAGATATGTTTTTATGAATAAAACAATTTAAAAGGAGTTATAGAGAAGTAGATGGGAGAAGGACCTGGTAGCCCACACCTTAAACAATCCCGAAAACAATCAGCCTTGAAAACCCTATAGGGTAAATGAGTTGTGCCTGACTGGACAGCACCTAAAAACAACATCAGAGAAGTAGAATTAAATTGTGCCTTAAATAGTATCATTGAATATGTAGAGAACACTAAGGATTAGGGGGAATGGTGGAATTGCCCTTAAAAAAATGATGCATGCCTGGCATGTTCTGGGACAATGAGTAAAGGAGCACGGAGAATATTTTTATATATGTTTGCTCATATGTAGCATTTTCTCCAGTTTAAGTTATAGAGTTCAAGCAATATAGGTGTATAATTTATATATTTTAATCTTAATTGCAGAGTATTGAATTAATTATATATCCCAATGCACACCACATAACACAACTATCCATGCAAAAACATCTTTTTACAAAAGTTTTTAAAAATTATTTTGCCATTCCTCCTCCATTTTAACTCTATTTGCCAGCTTCCTCACTATAGGCACCATTCTATTTCATTTAAACTCTTAGGTCACAGATACCTTTGATTATGTGTGATTCCTGGAAACCAGGGCTTCAAACCTGTAAAAAACAATGTTATGTTCAGGTGTGGGTTCAATATTTTAAAATTTAAAGGGTTTGGGTTCAGTTATGGTTTAAATCCTATGTGTAGATAATAAGACTTCAAACCAAACCTGAGCCCTGCACTCGTTTCGCTTTTAACATTTTTGTGAACTCCAACATGAACTTGGACCCAGTGAAAAACTGGATTTGGGATCAGCTTTTAATGTGTGCCTTTTAAAATTTTTGTATCATTTCGCTATTTAAAAATTGAAAAACAAAACATTAAAAATTATCTTCTATCTATACATAGGATTAATATTTTAAATAAGAATCATAACTGAACCTGAACCCTCTAAATTTTAACATATGGAACCCACACATAAACCTGAATCCAATTTTTCACTGGTTTGAAGCTATGCTTAAAACATTTATGGTGCTGTTTGTATATGCATCTGTTTTTAATTTGCGTGAATGGCATCATATTGTGTTTCACTCTGCCCATAATTTTGTATTTTAATTTAATTTTTTAATTTGTTCATTTTTAAAACATTTGCTAAGAGATTCACTCATGCTGCTGTATTTAATAATACTGTATTACTTCCAAGTGCAGATAGTATCTTACTGTATGCATATATCACATTTTAATTACCTATTTTTTGCTGTGCAGAACACCCAGTTGCCTGTAACTGCTGCTACAATGAACATCTTTGTGCCTGTCCCCTAATGAACCTGTCTCAAGTTCCTTTGGAATGCATCCCTGGAATAGATTACTGGCTCATATTTATTTCCAGTAAGTATGCCCCAATTCTCTCTATAATTGCAGTACCAGTATATACTCCTATCAGCAGTACACAAAGAATCCATCTTCCTATATCTCATCAATAGCTGGTTTACCTCTAATTTTTGCCAATTTGTTGTGTTATATTCCAAAGTCCCAGGTGATATCTGAGGACATAGATAATACTAAACTCTATATTTACAGTTTTTCCTGTGGATATGTACCTACGATAAAGTTTAATTTATAAAATAGGCACAGTAAGGAATTAACAGAATAACCAATAGTAAAATAGACCAATTATAAAAACATACTGTAATAAAATTGCCTGCATTACTACTCTTTCTCTTTGGAGCTGTTATTAAGCAAAATAAAGATTACTTAATCTCAAACAATGTAATACCATGACAGTTGATCAAATAATCATAATGACTGTTAAAGTGACTAACAAATGGATAGCATATATAGCATGGACGTGCTCAACAAAGGGATGATTCACATCCTAGTCAGGACAGAGGACAGTGTGAGGTCTTATGATGCTACATAGAACTGTTTACAATTTAAACTTATAAAATGTATATTCTATTTTTAGAATATTTCATTTAATATTTTCAGACCTCAGTTGACCACAGGTAAGAAACCAGGGAAAGCAAAACTGTAGATAAAAGGTGCTACTGTACATTTTTCTTAGGAATTGTGCATTGTAGTTTTTATTAACATTTTCTTCACCTCTCAGTTATGAGGGAATTTTCCCACACATTTTTCTATTAGTGTTATACTATTTGTCTGTCTAATTAGGTTACTATTCCGTCAAGAGGTCACTTTTGTATCTGATATATATTAGGAATTCAATCTGTTTTCTTCTTATGAATCAGTTTCTCTAAAACCTTCTCTAAAAACGAAGTAAATACAGACCACAGATACACAAAGAAGATGATATTATAAGCAGCTTTTTACCTATTAAGGTAAAAACTCTGAGAAAATGGATAGCTTTCTTATTAAAATAGAAAGCTGGGATAGAAGAAATGAGAAGAATGAAAGCTATTAATAAAACTGAAATGGTAGGTATCTCTTCACTTTAACATCCAGATGGAGAAAGACTTACAGGTGAGTTTTACCAAACTTGTAAGACAAACATAATCTCAATTATATGCAGGTTGTTCCATAAAAAAAGAGAAAGAGCTCATTTTTTATTTTATAAAACCAATGTAACCTTGATCCAAGCAATATAAGGGCAATATATGAAAAAAAAATTGTAAAACGGCCTCACTTCTCATAATATATGTAAAAATTCTGAGTAAGATATTGACCAAATTCAATCAAATCATATTAAACAAGGTTTACTTCAGGAATGCAAGCATAGTTTAACAACAGAAACGACAGTGTAAATTTTTTCTACTTTTTTGTTTGATCAGCTATAACAGGCGACAATTAATTCAGCATTTGAATCTAAGATACATCTTAGTGACAAGATTTTTTATTCTTACCATTGCTGTATCCAGTAAAAATGTGTATATGTGATTAACATTGTTGGATGGAAGAGGGTTAATGTTGAGGAGGAAATGCGTTGTAGAGAATTTGCACTAATGCTATTTTGTTTTATTATTTTATTGTATTCCTTATTAAAAAAATCTAACCAATTGGGGTGTGGCATGGGTAGACAAAAGGTAAAATGTGTCTAATTTTAAAGATAAATTCTCTTTTGTATGATTCTACATATTTAGGGTTTCAGATGTTTATTTGAACCATTTATCTAGATTTGTAGTGCAGCTGATAGCTGGAGCAAAAGTAGGTGTTTTGGTTTGCATCAGGGTTGGAGGAAGGGTTGCAGAGATATTGGTGTTGGAGAAGAAGGGCATAGACTTATATAACCAGAACACAGAATGAGTCTGTTGGAGGCCTGAACAGTAGTGGACACAGACAGACAACAGAGGTGGGAGGGTATGCAGAGACTATTAGCTGTTGTGTAATATTGGCTATTTTTTAATAATAACATCACTGATATTTTAGTTGAGCACACGTGCCGTTGAGTTGGGTATGCCTCAGTTTGTAGAATAAAGATTATACTAAGTGTTGGCACCTTTCATATGGATAATTTTTAACTGTATTTTTTTAAAAAGAGAATATGTCACTGTTCTTTTTTTCCCTCTTATATTGGGCATTATAGCTGAAGCTGGGATAGTTATCTTGAACCATAAGATTATTTGGGAAATACAGTATAGTCACAAGAGAAATAAAAGACATATGAAACCTGTATCTCTGGCCTATGGACCATCAATCTCTAGGCTTATACAGGAGACAGAAATAATTTGGAATTAAGCAATTTTTTGAGACATGGGAAGAAGTAAAGGGGCTTGCTCTGCATTTGCAGCAAATCAAATCCTGGAAAAAGAGATGATTTGGGAAGAAAGGGAAGAAAGCAACAACAACATGAGTTTTCCTAGAATCTTTTATGTTTCTGGATAACTCTAACAATTTGAATAGTTACCAATGCCCAGAACTGATTTGGAGAAGTTTGGAACTTTAGCTTTAGTTTTGTCTACTGTCTTTAGGGGGCTGGGGTTTAGCTCATTTGATAGTGTGCTGCTCTGAGGCCTCTGATGCCTTAGGTTCCATCCCCAGCACTGCAAAAATGGGAGAAGCATGTGGCAATTCATTCCTGAAGCAACGCTGAAACAATTAGCCATTGAAAATCCTATGAATGAGACCCAACTCAGGGGCACCTAGCAGTAACACTGTCTTCAGGAAAGCCAAGTGTTTCAGATTCTCCTTTTCCTACTAGCAGAATGAGAAATAGAGGGAAAGAGAAAAAACTAGAAATCTTTTCCCCTTAGTTTATTATTAATCATAATATCTTCCTAATGCCTTTAGAACTTGTCCTAAAATATTACAAATAAGTATTATATAATGAAGATGATGATGCCAATGTATTTATACTAATGCCAAGGTATTTATACTAATGACAAAGGAGGAAAACCTTCTTATTATAATTCACCTAAAAGGGTATGTTAGCTCTCCTTCATGGTTTTAAAAGCCTTATGGTTCTTTCTCTTGTATAATATACTTTTTTTTTTTTTTTTTCAGTACTGGGGGCTCAACCCAGGGCCTCACACATACTTTTTGCATGTGATCTACCACTGAACTGCACCCTCAGTTCTTTTTAAGTTTTTTATCTGATACAGAGTCTCACTGAATTACACAGGCTGCCTCTGGCCTCAAACCTGTGATCCTCCTGCCTCTACCTCCTGAGTCAGTGGGATTACAGGCATGCAGCACGATGTCATGCTGTAGTTGCCTTTTAATAGAAACTGATACATGAAAATTAACTCTATAAACATATGCTAATTACTAATATAATTGATTACTTGGTTTTGCCTTAGGAACAAATAGGTAAAAGTGAAAATCTAAAGCTCTAATTTTTATTGTGGATGTAGATACAGTTAGAATTGTTATTGTTTTTAGGTGTTGTGGAATTGGGTCCAACTCATGTTGATCCTATGTATAACAGAATGAAATACTCTTCAACACTGTGCTATGCCCAGCGCTATGTCAGTGCTTCTCTGCTATTCATAGGGTTTTTAATGGCTGATTGTTCGAGATTGTTTTGAGAATGGGCTGCCATGTCCTTCTCCCATTTTTGCAGTGCTGGGGACAAAGCCCAGGGCTTTAGAGTGCACAGAGCAAGCACCCTACTAACAGAGCTAAACCCTGGCATGCAGTTAGAATTAGCTATCATTAAAGATTTATGCAAATACCCACAGCCAATATATCTTTCTAGGAAAGTTGTTTGTATTTTTTACATTGAAAATACACTATTCTATGTACTTTACTTCTTACTTAGCATGTATACGAAAATATATATTTGTCTAATTTTAATCACATGAATCCAATAAGTATGTTCCTGCTGGTTCCAAGAGACATAGAATTTCTTCAGCCTATGTACATTTATGTCTCTTAGCACCTAAAAGAAAATCAACAAGACAGAAATAAGAATCTCCTTTAGCTCTCTTTTCAAAGCATAGTAAAGTTTATCTTCATAACAAATTCCAAATAATAAAATATTGACATTCATGGAAACCTAATTTACATATAACTTAAAGAACATTAATTTTCAGAGAATTTGAATGCCATGAAAAATTATAGTAGATGACAATCATTCTTTCTTTGAAGACTCTTTGAAAATAAGAGAGCATTTTATCTTTGCCATGTCTCTATTATGAACATAAATGACCCTTACTGGTGGATGTTGGTATTGCCTTTAATATACTCTTTACAAGATAATATATCCATCAATGTTGGTTAATGATCCATAACTGCTTTCAAATGCTTGCTCTCCTCATAAAGGGTATTGCCATACCAGCAATTATTGCCTTGTCCCCAGCCTTCTGAGAGGAAGTCATCAGCCCATGACTGACTGACAAGCTAGCTGGCTTCTTTGACTCAAATGGACTGAAGGCAGCCTTCAGATTAGACAGCATCTTTATTTATGTTTCTTCTTTTTCCCTATTGCCCTAAATTGCTTTCCTCACACAGAGTGAGCCATTTTTTAACAAATAACTTCCATAAGAATCCCCCTACTGAGGCCATGCTTTTTAGAAAATTTGACTTAAGTCCCCTTTATAGTTAACAGAGCCAGTTAAATGACCTAGGGCTATTATTAAATGTTATTCCACCCCAGGCCAATCTATAATTTTGATCTGATATGAAGAAGTTTGCCATAACATTTGCTGCTATCTTACATTACATTCTTGGCAGCAAAAATGTAAAATGTTGGTGAAAGTAAATGAACAGACTTCATTTTGACCCCCCGGAGTTTTCAATGAGTTGATAATAGTTATTCAGAATATCACCTATCCATTCAATACTTTTGGTAATAATTCTCTACATTTTCATAGGACATTATAAGTTGATGATATTCAGTAAACATTTGCTAAATGACTAAATATGAGTAAATGGTGTGGTTTTCAAGTCAATTCCTTTAGATAAACAGATATTTTATTTAACAAATATGGTTAGAGTAAATATATTATATATACCATGTCTCATAAAATCTCACAAATCCTTATAAGCTACCTATGAGGTAGGTGTTATTTTGCCAATTTGTATGTTGAATAAGCCGAAATTCAGGAAAATTAAAAGACTTTTTCAAAGGTGAAATTAATAACTGGCAAGATTTGATTATGAAAATAAATTTTCTGACAAGCTCCCATATCCTTCAGTAATAGCTACTTTTTCTATATGAGGATATTTAGTCTGTTGAGAAAGATAAAAGGGAAGACATTATTTTATGCTTTCTTTAGTTTTAGAATATGGGAAGAGAAGACTGATAAAATGTTCATAGAATGAATTAAAAATAAGCTATTTCCATTACCCTTTATTTCCCTTAATGACAGAATCTATGTGTGGTTGTTAGTTTTATGTGTATACTTGTCAGGGCCATGTAGTCAAATGTTATTTCAGTGTACTTCTATGGCCATATTTTTGGAGACTAATATTTAGGTGGATAGGCTTGGAGTAAAGCAAATTATTGTCCATAATATGCATGGCCTAATCCAATCAGTTGAAGGCTTTAATAGAATAAAGGTTGATCTCCCTCAAGTAAGAAAGTATTCTGTCAGCACACTACTTTTGGACTCAAACAGAAATGCTTCCTTTGATCTCTAATCTGATGGCCTAACTCTGTAGATTGTGGACTTGACAAGCCTCCATAGTCACATAAGCGAGTTCCTTAATATAAATCTGTCTCACTATTTGTATACATCTTATTGGTTCTGTTTCTATAAATAATACACTATGCTTAGGCAAGTAGATATGGAACCAATGCCTATAAAGCACAAAGTGTAATCAAGAATATTCTCTGAGGCTGCTGGTATAAGATGGCTGGCAGCCTACATGTAATGTGGGGAAACAAAGGAGGTAGAATAGGAAGGCGTGGACTCCTTTCCAAAGACAGATGATCTAGAAAAGCACAGAAACTACGGAGGAGTTTGTGAGATGGCTCCCAGTTGCAGAATGGAGGTGAGCAGCAAAAGGGAGTGAGCAGTGAGAGGGAGTGAGCAGCACGTATCTCCAGCTTTTGCTACCTATGGGGAAGGGGAAATAGAGCCGTCATCCAAAGATGTAAGCCAGACAGTCCTGGCCATCAGACTGACAGTCCCACAGGACATGCCCAAAGCCCTTGAGGCCCTTAAACATTTTGGAGAATTTGGTGAGAAAAAGGATCTTCTTGACTGGGATGGGGGGGGCGCTCAACATTGGAGAAGTGGCTCTCTTACCCATGCTGCATGTGTTCGAGGTTGGTGACTCAGTGCTGTCATGAGAGGGAACCAATTGTATGCGACTAAGCTACCCCAGGGAGGCTTAAAAACAAAGAATTATCATCTGTGGAGATCCTGGGAGGTGACCTACCACTATCCTAGAGTACTACACAGTGGCAACAGACAGGCACAGTGTGTCTGGGTGTTGGTGGGGGGAGATGGGACCCTGACACACTGAGAAGTTCAGGCATCAAGAAGCTTGGGAAAGTCACTCACAAGCAAGCCCCATCCCCTGGGGAAAGGATAGGACTCCATCTCTTATTGGGAACTAAAGAGATTGTCAACTCTCAGCTCTGGTCAGATAAAAAGATCCCATCTTCAGCAGATCAGCACCTCCACCTAACAGACTCCAATATTAGAGACTGCAGAAAGAAGCCCCTTCAGTACTTTTTCTTCCTCCTCCTCTTCCTCTTCTTCTTCTTCTTTCCTCCTCCCCCCCCCCCCCCCCCTCCTCCTGCTTCTTCTTCTTCTTCTTCTTCTTCTTCTTCTTCATGCTGGGAATTTAACCCAGGGCTTTGCATGGGTAAGTAAGGTGCCACTCTGAAGTATCCCCAGCCTTTTTCATTTTCATTTTTTTTTCCTTGGAGATGGGATCACATTGAATTGTGCAGGCTGCCTCTGGCCTGGAGCTCAAGATCATCCTGCCTCAGCTTCCAGCGACATTGAGATTGCAGGGGAGCAAGTCCATGTCTGCCTCTTTTTTTTTTCTTTTATCCTATTCTTCCCTCTTTTCATTGCTAATTTTCATTTCCTCATTTCTCTTTTTCTTCTAACGTAATTTTTATCTTTTACCTTTTTTAGTTTTTAAAATCCTTTTTTGCCTGTGTATCTCTCTTTTTCTATATATGCTTTAAATCTCTTAGGCTTCTTACTGCTCTACTTATGTTTACCCAATTCTGCTTATAAATCTTTTTCCTAATCATGCAATCATTTTTTAATCTTTTGTTCCTTTCCATCCTTGAAACATCCTTCTGTCTCCCCTTTCTCTGCTCCCCCTTTTTACTTCAGGCTAAGACTATTTATACCTTGACCATAAATATTTTGGAACTTCATAGGTTACTCTATATTACTATTGCCATTATTTGTTCTATGGTCATTGGTAGTGGAGCAGTTGGATTTAAGTGATTTCAAATGTATTTCTATATATAGTTTCATTGGATATTGTACCTGTTATACTGGCTCTTCTTCCCTTCTGGGAGTGCCACTGGAGATTGAGACCTCAAGAGATAGCTGCGAAGAATACCCTCAATTAAGAAAAGAAGTTATGTCTACCCCTACCTACAGATGCACAAATAACAAATCAGAAACACAAGAAACATGAAAAAGTAGAGCAACACAATTCTTCGAAGAGACTATGATTCTTTAACCACTGATTCCAAAAATACTAAAATTGTTGAAAAGTCAGACAGAGAATTTAAAAGTCTACTTGTAGAAATGATTGATGACTTCAAAGAGGACACAGACAAGCAAATTTATGAAGTAAGGAAATCAATACAGGACTTAGGTCAGAAAGTCACTAAAGTAGAAGACAAAGTCAGCAAAATGGTTGAGAAATTAAGTGAGGAAATTGAGATTTTGAAAAAAACCCAAATAGAAATGTTGGAAATGAAAAAATAAACAGACAAACAAACAACAGCAACAAGAATGCAGTAGAAATCATGACAAGTAAACTGGATGAAGCATAAAACAGAATACAAGGGATGGAAGACAATGTTGAAGAAATACTACATTCAGATATCAACAAAGAAAACAAAAGAGTATGACCACAATTTTCAAGAACTTTGGGGCATTATCAAGAAACCAAACCTAAGAATCCCTGGGGTAAAAGGATCTGAGATAAAAACTAAAGGCATAGAAAGCTCATTCAGTGATATGGTAGCAGAACATTTCCACAATCTGGGGAAAGAAATGGACATCTAGCCACAAAAGGCATTTAGAACACCAAATAGATATGACCAGAAAAGAACCTCCCCATGACACATAATAATTAAAGTGTCAGGATTACAAAACAAGGAAACAGTATTAAAAGCTTCAAGAGAAAAACTCACTTTCAGAAAACCATCAGAATTATATCAGCCCTCTCAGCACAAGCCCTAAAATCTAGAAAAGTATGGAATATTTCAAGCCCTGAAACTAAATAATGACAACCAAGATTATTATGTCCTTCAAATATATCATTTAAAATTTATGGAGATAAAGATATTACAAGATAAGCACACACTAACAAAATACATGACCATCATGGCATCATTGTAGAAGATACTTAAATGAATCCTACATACAGAGGAGGAAGAAAGAGAGTCTCCACCATGAAAATACAGGAAAGAATAAACTTTGTGGGAGGAACAGACAAACTAAAGAGGACTAGAAAATAATCAGTCATGTCTAAATCAAAAAAAACCCCAGCAAACCCTGAATATAAATAAGGGAGAAAGAAAAGAACAAATAGTACATGAACCAACCAGGAAAACACCCAACACAATTACATGAAGCAGCAAACTCTAAATATAAATGGTCTTAACTCTCCAATTAGAAGCAATAGATTAGTTGACTTGACTAAAAAACAGTGTCCAATAATTTGTTGTTTATAAGAAACATATCTTACTGGCAATGACACAGACTGAAAGTGAAAGGATGGAAATTGATATAACAAAAAAGTGGAAGCCAAAGAAAAAGTATCCATCCTTATATCAAAAAAAGTAGATTTCAAGTTAAAACTAGTCTGATGACAAAAGAAAGTCATTGCATACTAATAAAGTGAATGGTTGATCAAGGAACTATAGCAATTGTAAATATATATTTGCACTGAACATCAGTGCTCCCAACTTCATTAGAAAACCACTACTGGACATAAAGGAACAAATAGGTCCAGATACAATAATAGTGGGTGATTTCAATATCCTATTCTCATCAATAGATACAATATCCAGACAAAAAAAAATCTACAAAGAAATTTCAGAGTTAAATACCACAATAGATCAAATGGACTTAATAGATATCTATAGAATATTCTACCCAAACTTAAAGAATACACTTTCTTCTTGGCAACCCATGGAACTTTCTCTAAAATATATCACATTTTAGACCATAACCAAGTCTTAACAAATACAGAAAAATCAAATAATTTTGTGTATCATATCAGACCATAATGGAACCAAACTAGAAATGAATAACAAAAATTTACAGAAACTGTAGAAATATATGGAGAATGAACAATACACTCTTAAATGATCAATGAGTACTTGAAGAAATCAAGAAAGTTTTATAAATTCTGAGAATCAAATGAAAATGAAAACACAACCTCCTAGAATCTTTCAGATACAGTAAAGGCAGTTCTAAGAGGGTATTTTATAGCTATGAGTGCCTATATTAAAAAAATGAGAGCAAGCTCAAATACCTTAATGATGAACCTCAAGCTCTTGGAAACAGAAGGAAAAACAAACCCAAAACCAGTAGATGGAAAGAAATAATAAATATCAGCACAGTAATTAATGAAATGGAGACTAAAAAACAGTAAGAGTTGATGAAACAAAAAGCTAGTTCTTTGAAAAGATAAATGAGATTAACAAACCCTTAGCAAACCCTTTCCAAAGGGAAAGAAAGAGAAGACTCAAAGTAAGGAAATTAGAGATGAAAAAGGGAACATTACAGAGTATACCAAGGAAATCCAGAGAAACGTTAGGGAATACTAGGAAAATGAATTTCAAAACATTGGAAAACTTAGATGAGATGGCTAAATTCCTAGGCAAATATAACCTACCAAATTTAAGTACAGAAGATATAAATAGCTTAAACAGACCTATGAGCAGGGAGGTTGAAGCAGTAATAGAAACTCCTACCCTTCCTGTAATAAAACAAAACAAAACAAAAAACAATAGAACAGGACCAGATGGACTCACTGCTGAATTCTACAAGACCTTTCAAGAAGAATTAACACCAATACTTGTCAGGCTATTCCACAAAATACAAATGGAAGGAACACTGCTACCCTCATTCTGTGAAACCAGTATTACCTTGATACCAAACCAGATAAGAATACATGCAGAAAGGAAAATTACTGACTAATTTCCCTGATGAACATAGATGCAAAAATTCTTAATAAAATACTTGCAAAATGACTTTAACAACACAGGTCATATACTACGATGAAATTGGTTTTATTCCAGAGATGCAAGGATGATTAAACATATGCAAGACAACAAATGTAATGCAGCATAAAAATAGACTCAAAAATAAAAATCATATGATCCTATCAATAGATATAGAAAAGGCTATCAATGAAGTACAGCATCTTTTTTATGATAAAAGCTATGAGGAAATTAGGAATCAAAGAAACATACCTTAACATAAAAAAGGCAATATATGAAAAATCTATAGCCAACATGACATTAAATGGGTAAAAACTGAAAGCATTTCCTGTAAAATCAGTAAGAGGGCAATGGTGTCCTCTGTCTCTGCTGCTATTCAATGTAGTAATTGAACTATTAGCTATAACAGAAAGACAAGAGAAAGAAATAAAAGAGATCCAAATAGGAAAGGAAGAAGTCAAATTATCATTTGCAAATGATTTGATCTTATACTTAAAAGACCTTAACAACTCCACCAGAAAACTCTTAGAGCTGATAAACACTTTCAGTAAAGTTGTTGTTGTTTTTGTTAGGTGCTGTCAAGTCGGTATCCGACTCATAGTGACCCTCATAGGGTTTTCAATGGCTGACTGTTTCGGGATTGCCTTGGGAGTGGATTGCCAGGCCCTTCTCCCATTTTTGCGGTGCTGGGAATTGAACTCGGGACCTCAGAGACTGCAGTGCAGTGCTCTACCAACTGAGCTAAATCCCAGCCCTTCAGTAAAGTAGCAGGATACAAAATCAACATATATAAATTCATAGTTTTCCTGTATACCAATAAAGACTAGACAGAGAAGGAAACCAGGAAAACAATTCCATTCACGATAGCTTCAAAGAAAATAAAATACTTGGAAATCAACCTAACAAAAGAGGTGAAAGATTTACATAATGGAAACTTTAAAGAAAGTAATTGTAGAAGACACTCTGAGATGCAAAAATCTCCAATGTTCATGGATTGAAAGAATTAATATTTTGAAAACGACTATATTAAAAAATCATTCTACAGAGTCTATGCAATCCTCATAAAAATCCCAATGACATTCTTCACAGAAATAGAGAAAACCAACCTAAAATTCATACAGAAGCACAAAAGACCCATAATTACTGGAGCAATCCTGAGCAGAAAGAGCAGGGGACATCACTATTCCTAACTTCAAATTATACTAAAAAGGCATAGTAACAAAAACCTCATGGTACTGGAACAAAAACAGATAGGTAGAGCAAAGGAACAGAACAGAAGATTCAGAAATAAATCTGTGCCGCTAAAGTCACCTATATGTCACAAAAATGCTGAAAATATACGTTGGAAGGTGCTGGGAGAGCTAAACATCCTCATGTAAAAGACTGAATTTGGCCTTCTCTCTCTCACTTTGTATAGAACTAAATTCAAAATGGGTCAATGGCCTTAATATAAAACCTGAAACTTTGAAACTGCTAGAGGAAAACATAGGGAAAACATTTCAAGACATAGGCATTAATTAGGCTGTGCGCAGCGACTCATGCCTGTAATCCCAGCAATTTGGGAGTGGATGCAGGAGGATCGCACGTTGGGGCAGAGACAGCCCATATACTTACCAAGATCTTGTCTTAAGATAAAAAAATTTAAATGTGGAGTGAGGATGCAGCCCAGTAGTACAGCATTTACAAAGTATGTTTAAGGCCCTGAGTTCAACTCCCATGTACTACCAAAAGGAAAAAAAAAAAGGAACACAGGCAACTTTCTGAATAGCACCCCAAATAGCACAGGGAACAATAGCAAAAATCAACAAATGCGATTGGATGAAATTAAAAAGATTTGCACAGCAAAGGACACAATTATCAGAGTGAACAGACACTCTAAAGAATGAGAGAAAAATTTTGCCAGTCATACATTAGAAAGGGGATTAATATCTAGAATTCAAAAAGTTAAATACCAAAACCACAAATAATCCAATCAAAAATGGGCAATTGAATTGAATAGACAAGTCTCAAAAACAAATCTAAATGGCCGACAATTGTGTGAAAAAATGTTCAACATCCTTAGCCATCAGAGAAATGTAAATCAAAACAACACTGAGATACCATCTCACCTTAGTCACAATGCCTAGTATCAACAGAACAACAACAAATGCTGATGGGGATGTGGGAAAGTGGAACTATTATATTGCTGGTGGGAATGCAAACTTGTGCAGCTACTATGGAAATCAGTTTGGAGGTTCCTCAAAAAACTAAAAATAGAAGTACCATAAGATCCATATATTACCTCTCTTGGGCATATATGTAAAAGAATATAAATCATTATACCACACAGATAACCTGCTCATCCATACTTATTCCAGCTTTATTTGCAATAGTCAAGGTATGGAATCAACCTAGATGTCCATCAGCAGATGAGTGGATAAGGAAATTGTGGTATATGTATACCATAGAATTTTATTCAGATGTAAAGAAGGACAAAATCATGGCATTTTCTGGAAAATAGATAGAACTAGAGATCATCATTTAAAGAGAAATAAGCCAGACCCAAGAAGACAAACATTACGTTTCCTCTCATATGTGGATGTTAGACTTCAATATATATTTATTAATAAAACGTGTAGATGATGAAAATAGAAGGGAAAGATAATGGACTAACAAAAAGAGGGAGAGGGCAAGAAGGAAGGTAATGGGAGAAAGGAAAGGACACATTTTGCCCATTAGGCAAAATCTGGATGTGTATATGTAGATATATATACACACAAACAAGACATGCAAGTAGAAGGAGGACCATTGGTGGGGAGGGAAAGGAAGGAGTGGAGTCTAATGTAACAGTAATGGGGGAGGTGAACATCAGCAATGTACAGTGAAATTCATGTGTGGAAATGTCATAATGAGACTCATACTGTACACTAAAATTAGTAATAAGATTGATACGAAAAAAATTTTAAAAAGAATATTTTCTGAGAGAATTAGCAGTCCTGAGGCAATCCTGAAACAGTCAGCCATTGAAAACCCTATGTGGATCTCCATGAGTCAGACACAACTCGATGGCACCTAACGGCAACAACATATGATCTCTGCCATTGATCAAATACCAATTGGCTGCTTCTACTTGGAGATTTTCTTTGTCCCCAAAATATTTTCAGAGGTAGATACTTCATCTCTTCTTGTATCAAATTTGAACACTGCAAGAAGAAGCAAATCTAGTTTCAAAAAACAAATCTTTAAAAGGTCTTAGCAATCTTCTCCAACTACAACTTTCCTCTGGAAAGATTTATTAAAATACCACTTTATTTGAGTGGTTGGTTGGCTAACTCAAGGACTAAAACACAGATCTTCCAACTTCTGGCCCTTTTCCCTTTAGCATGTACTTTTGTGTCTTTTTATATAATTTTTTAAGAAATACATTTAAATTCTAGGAATTATAATTAAATATTAACACCTTAAGATCTTAAAATGAAGCTAATTGAGCAAGAATATGTGAGGAATGTGATCATAATAATATATGATAAATTACAAACAAATGGCTTATTGGATATATTAAGAACCCATTGAAAACTATAAAAAATAAGCACTAAATATTTAAATTAGAAAGAATATTTTGATCTGAGTTACCAGGGAAGGATTAACAAACAAAATTGGACATTGAGAATAGAAGTTTAAGATCTAAATGGGATAGTAAGATAGATATGAAAAAAATGCTAGGAAAATATGTTGAGTCACTCAACACATACAATGCTGTAATGAGTAGTTCAGAGCAAAGAAGCAGAATAATTATGGAGAAAAGTGTCCACATGGTTTAAAACAGAGATAGTTGCTTATTTTTGTTGTTAGGTGCTGTGGAGTCAGGTCCAACTTATAGGGACCCTATCTACAGCAGTAGGAAACTCCCCAATTCTGTAACAGGCACACGATCTTATTTATGTTTAAGCCCATTGTTGCAGACACTGTGTCAATCCATCTAGTGGAGGGTTTTCCTTTTCTTCGTTGACCTGCCACTCTCCCACACATGATGTACTTTTCCAGGGATTGGTCTCTTCTGACTACATGTCCAAAATACATAAGACACACTCTAGCCATCCTTGCTTCCAAGGAACACTCTGGTTGTACTTATTCTAGGATGGGTTTGTTGGTTCTTTTGGCAGTCCATGGTATATTCAACATTAGTCTCCAGCACCATAATTCAAAAGCATCAATTCTTTTTCTCTGTCCCTTGTTCAATGTGGAGATGAATTTTGTGTTTTCTTCTCCTTTATTCATAGGAGATGGATTTTGTATTTTGTTCTCAACGGGTATGTAGGATTATGACACGCATTTGCGTTACACGATTGGTCAGAGTATGAACAAAGGCAAAAAATGTAGACATGATAATGGTAACTTCAGAGGACAGTGAAAACATGGTAAAGATCAAAATTTATTTATACATGTTTTTTCTGAGCACTTATATGTGGGAACTTTAAATTAATCCCAAACTACAGGAGATCATGAGTGCTAGGCTTCCACACTAAGATTTATAGACAATGGAGAGTCTTCAGCCTTGGGATTCATGAACAGAGTGAATTTTTTTTAGTATAATTTAAAATGACTCTATCTGGTAAACACGAGCAGAATGACCAATTAAAAAGACCCTTAAATGAGGCTGGGCGTGTTGCTGCATGCCTATAATCCCAGCAACTGGGGGGGGGGGGCAGAGGCAGGAGGATCTCAAGTTCAAGACGAGAGGCAGTCTGTGTAATATAGTGAGACCCTGTATCAAAAAAGTAAAAAAAAAATGGGCTGGGGATACAGCTCAGTGGTATAGCACTTACAAAGCATGCAAGCGCAAGGCCCTGTGTTTAATCCCCAGTTCCGCAAAACAACAACAACAAAAAAAGGACACCGAAATGATCCAAGCCTGACATGATAATGGTCTGGCCTATTGTTGGTAACAGAGTTCTTAGATCCAAAAGTGTAATATCTGATACAGATAGGATTCAAAACACAAGTTTCCAAAACAAAAGTTATTTTTCATAACAAATAGTCATTACCCCAAAGTTACAAGTGAAAATAACTTGGAATTCTGAACGGTATTTTCACTATTTTTTTTTTAATGAAAGCACTTTGACTTTCTTAGCAAATAAACAGATAAACATTAAATATTATGACAAAGAGATACAGATTAAAATATGTATGAAGTAAATCTTTTATTCAGGTGTGTAGATAGTAAACTCTTCCCTATCTGTTTAGCAAATGTAATTTTTAGCTCAAGGCTCTATTTTTTCAAAAACAGCTATGACAATAGTCTCTTATTCCTTCAACATTTGTCATTAAATCGCTAACTGAGGCTTGTAGATTCTGACTTCAGAAATATTTTTGCATCTTGAGTTAAAATATTAGGATATTTGCATTTTCTATTTTTAAATAGCAAAAAATGTAAGTGTGATTAGACTTGGATTTGGACAGAGAGAATATACATCTATAGTCTAAGTATTAGAGATTTCAAATACTCCTTTTACTGTATTTATTTCCAAGATATATTAGTAATTCCAATGTAGCCAAGAAATTTGAAGTAATTTAAAATTTATTTACAAATTGAAAATAAAGTTTCAATGATTTATCTAATACAAATTGGTATTAGAAATGCAGGAAGGGAAAGGAATGTTCTGTGCTTCTATTAGAATTTTTACTTTCTTTAGAAAGAATGAAGCATCTTCATAACAACCAGTTTATAGTTCTTTTAGAAATAACAACAGAGCACTGGGAGTGGTGGCATACCTGTAATCTCAACAACTCAGGAGGCAGAGGCAGGAGGATCACAAGTTTTTAAAATTGAATACTTTCATATGTGGGAAGTCGAATATTTTTATCACTTTACAGCTTTATATTCTAGTGGGCACATCTCACTGCAAGGACAGTCCTGCTGAATCATTTTCTTTGCCCCTGTGCTTGATCTCTTTCCAGTGCTCTATGATGATCCCTGTGTGGTAACCCTAACCCTAAATTTTATTCTCATAAACATCTGCATGTATAATAGATTTTTGAAAACTGAGTCTTAAGACATTAAGATATAAAGAGTGCTATGATAGGTAGTGCTGTTGTATATTGCATAGAGTTGTAATCTTATGGCCTCCTTGAATTGCTTGAGTGAGGAAACATAACTCCCTCCCTAGTCACTCCTATCTTTGTACCTTCTTTCTCTTCCCTCAATCATTCAAGTTTACTCTGCTCTCACTTTTCAGGAGACCATGTCCTCATATTTTATTTTAATCCCTCACTGAATTCACCATAGTGCCAAACCCTAAACATTGTTTTACTATCATTATAGTTATTATTTATTATTCCATAAATTTTTAAATTTAATTAAACAATTGAATTTCTTGAAATGGATAATTTGAGTAACCTATGAGGGATAATTTGAAAGCAAAGAGAGGAGGGCGTGGTATATAAGAGATGAAGGAATGGTATATAGCAGTACTAATCTGTGAGACAGTGGTAGGAGAACTATGAAGATGATCCATTTTTTCCAACCTAATCTGATCAAGATGCCAAGCTCTTCATGTAATAGTAGTTCTGCATTTATTGAACAAGAGGTCTGGGCTAAGCATGCTAAAAATGCATCATCCACAGTGTCTCAGCTAATCCACTGGACATTCCTTAGAGATGTTGTTGTTGTTGTTGGGTGCCGTGGAGTCAGTATCTGACTCATAGTGACCCTCATAGGGTTTTCAATGGCTGTTTCCAGATTGCCTTGGGAGTGGATTGCCAGGCCCTTCTCTCATTTTTGGGGTGCTGGGAATTGAACTTGGGACCTCAGAGACTGCAGCACAGTGATCTACCAACTGAGCTAAATCCCAGCTCCTCCTTAGAGATAGGAACCTCATATTCTCCTAATTTGAGTGATGAAATAGCTGTGGTTTACAGAGCTTGGTTAGTTTTCAAAAGGTCAAGTAACTAGCAAATGACAAAGCCTAGATTCTAAGCTCTGTGGTTTGGTTCCAGAAGCACACTATGTATGAAAAGTCAGAAGGGATTGACTATATACATGGAATTGACTGCTTAGTAGTCCACAGGCTACAAGAACTGACAGGTTAGATTTTTTTTTTTTAAACTATTTATCTTTCTTTTTATTTAATTAATTATTTTTCAGTACTATGGGTTGAACAAAGGGCCTCCCACATGCTAGGCAAGGGGTGTACCACTGTGCTGCACCTCCAGCACCCTTTATGATTTTTTTCTTTGATGGTAGGGTCCTGTATATGCTGTTTCTGGCTTTGAACTCAAGATCCTTCTGCCTCAGCCTCCCTAGTCACTGTTTCTTTTGTCATTGATTTAAATAATAAAATTTATTCCATTTTGAAAATAGAATACTTCTTTATTATGTATTTGCTCATTGTTCTGGAAATGTCAATTCATAATATAATTTCTATTTTTCACAATTTTATAATAAGATTCATACATTTGAAGCCTAAAACTATTACCTTTAAAATCCTTATGATAATTATAAAATAGAATTTTATACTTAACTTTTTATTTGTGATTATTGATATATGTCTTTAAGTGTTTTGTCAGAATAAACCTATAAGGTTGAATAACACAAAAATAACTGTAGGCTAATCACTTTCTCAAAACAGATCTGCTTATTTAATTTTTTTATGTTATTAACTATTTTTTTTCAAATGCTAAGACATGCTAAGAGTTGTTTTCAAAATTACATGTTTACTTGTTTAAATTGTGGTTAATTCACACAGTCCCAGAGGGAATAAAAGGTTTACTTCTGTGGTGATTAATTTTATGTTGACTGTACCAAGGTTAAACATTATTTTTGGTATGTCTTGAAGACATTTCCCAACTACATTATCATTTAGAGATGTGTAGACAGTAAACTAGATTGACCTCCCCAGTGACTGATCATTATCCATTCCACTGAGGGCCAGAATAGGATAACAATAACAGAAGAAAATAAAAAGTGAAGAAAGGAGGGATAGAACACTTTTCCCCTCCTGCCTGAATGCTGAGCAGGGTGCCCATAGGCTTCTCCTCTTCACTGGTCCTTCTGGTTTTCAGGCTTCTGGACTTGAACTGAATTATACCACCAGTGCTCCTGGATCTGCAGCTTGCAGAGGGCAGATTGTGGAATTTTCAGCCTCCATAATTGCATGAGCTAATTCCTTACAAGAATTTTTTCCAAAATGTATGGCTTTTTTGGTTCTGTTTCTCTGGAGAACTCTGACTAATACACTTCTGGTGGCTAAACAATATGTAGCTCACATTTGACTTTAATTTTTAAATGGATTGCAGATATTTAATCCAATGCTTTAAGACTAAGCAAAATGAGAGAACGAAGAATATTTCTGTGATTAATTTGTATTGAATTCAGTTTTATTGAAATAATTCTAGTAATGGAAAAATCTTCATGTATAGGATTGAATTAATTTTTTAAAAACACAAACAATGCTAATGTAATCTAAAGGGAAATGATGCTTAGTCACCCCCTAGTGGTCTTTCATTAACAATTAACTAAGAGAAATTTCACTTGTATGAGGAACATACCAAAGAAAACTTAAATGCAAAATTTCTTTTATTAAAATAGTTCAGTTATTGAGGCTATATGATTATATTTAAATCATAGCATACTCTAGGATATACCACTAGAAACAGATAAAAGAAGTTAAAAACAGAGCTTTGTGAAAAGTTAATTTAAATTTTTCTTATGAGGAAATAAAAAGTTAATAATTACTCAAGGAATAATCTTACTCTAAATTTATAAGCATTAAAATGATCATTTTATTATTTTAATAATTAAAATATATAGTAACTGTTTATGTTCTCATGATGTAATCAGTGTTAATAATGTTATTTTCTGGATCTATTTCTCACGTTTTTTAAAAGAATAAATTTATTTCAAGTGCCATTTTATACATTTAAGTTTAAATTTTACATATCTTAAATTTTGCTTGGCTTTGATCAAGATATAAAACATAGATAAAATAAATTTTTAGAATTTGGAGATGACGTGAACACTGGATTTGAATTGTTAGGTCTATAAATGCAAATTCTTAGACCAATTATTTGAATCTACTTTGTTCTGGATGCTATCCTGCATCACATTTTTCAGCTCTAGATAACTGCCAGAAAGTGTCGCAGGGAAATGCACCAGGTCCTTGGACAAATATTTGATCTCATCAGTAATCATGTTAGTCAGTTTCTCATTGACAAATATCTGAGAAATATAATTTAAAGGGGGTAATTGTTTGTTGTGGTGCAGTGTCAGAGGTTTCAGTCCATGATTACTTGGTATTGTTGCTTCTGAACTGTGATGAGGCTGAGTTTCAAGGCAGAAAGCCTTTGGGAGCAGATCTGCCAGTCTTATGGCAGCTAAACAGCAGTGTGTGTGTGTGTGTGTGTGTGTGTGTGTGTGTGTGTGTGTGTGTGTGTGTGTGTGTATGTGTAAGACATACACTATGTCGCATGTGCTAAATTACAAAACTGAAAAAGAAAAACAGTTATTATAAAATTTGTATACTTATACACTATTTGGGAGAAGGACCTGGCAACCCACTGCCCCAAATCAATCCGCCATTGAAAACCCTATGAACAGCAGAGAAGCACTGGCAATAGTGTTTCGCATGTTGTATGTAGGGTCGCTATGAGTCGGACACTGACTCGACAGCACCTAACAACAACAACAACATACACTATAAGCAGAACTGAAAACTAACAGAAAACTATTGTCAGAATATGATACATATGTATCATAATATGTCTAAATATTTTGACTTGGATCTACTTCTGAAAGTTTAAGAAAAAATATACAACACACTATTTTCACATAAAGATGTTCATTGCAATATTATGCATATAATTAGAAAAAGTAACCACTTTTCAATAAGAATTTGAATGATTAAAATATACAAAATAAAAAGTGTAAAAAGTTCAGGACATATTCACTTATAGAAGCTATATTAATGGAAACAGCTACAACCATCTGATCTCATGAGATTTCAGAAGCTAAACAGGGTCCAGCCTGGTTAGGACTTGGATGGGAGAGTACATGGGAATATAGGGTGCTGTAGACTTGGGAGAAGGGCTTGGCATCCCACTCCTGAAACATTTACTGATTGAAAATGCTGTGAATAGCAGAGAAGCACAGACAACAGTGCCAGACCTGGCACAGTGTCAGTAGTGTTTCATTCTGTTGTACATAGACTCACTATGAGTTGGACCTGCCTAGACAGCATCTAACAACAACATTGCATAAATCTTAGCAAGGGTTGGATCTGGGTGTTATTGGCATTATTGGAGTTGGCAGCAAACCTCCATGCTAGGTTATGTTTACAAAAGAATTTTAAAATGGACCCCAAAAGGAACGTGTTGTTGTTGTTGTTGTTGTTAGGTGCTGCCAAGTCAAATCTGACTCATAGTGACCCTAAGTACGACAGAATGAAACACTACTCAACACTGTGCCATGTACATTATCTTATTATGATTGAGCTAATTGTTGACGCACTGGGCTGAGATTTAGCTCAGTTGGTAGAGCGCTGCTCTGCAGTCTCTGAGGTCCCAAGTTTGATTCCCAGCACTGCAAAATGGGAGAAGGACGTGGCAACCCACTCCCAAGGCAATCCTGAAAGAGTCAGCTATTGAAAACTCTAGGAGGGTCACTATGAGTTGCACTCTGACTTGAAGGCAAGTAACAACAACAACAACTGTTGATGCACTGTTTCTTATTTTGAGTCGTGCTACATCATCAAAAGGTGGTCCCAGGGGCTTTATTTCATTCCCATCATTAGGGTCAACTCTACTTTGAGGAAGCAGTTTTCTCCAGGAATTTGTTGAATGTCTTTAGCCTGGGGGATTCATTTTCCGGAACTATATATGACAGTGCTTCTATAGGGTTTTATTTTTTCTCGCTTTATTCGTAAATGTTTGTGGGGTATAGAGTAATACAGCATTGGATTTTTCCATTATGCAACATTACATCACTTTTGGTTATACTTTTATCAACTTGCAAGGTTTATGGAATCTTTTGACTAATATGTAGTGAAACATATGCATATTTGGGTTACATTCCTCTGCTTTCCCATATACTCATGAAGTTGCATCATTTACATTGAAATTATCTTCTCCCCCTGTATCCCTCTACATTGATTCTCCTCCCCATCCCACCTTCCACCATCTTCACTTCCCTTTGCTAATTCCCGCCCTCCTTTCTATACCTTATATTGTCTCTTCTTTGCCAAGTTTAATTGTGCATTTTTGTATATCAACTCATGTATAGAACTTTTTCTTCCTTTAAGTAAGATTCAACTCCCACATATGAATGAAAACATGATATTTCTCTTTTTCAGCTTGTGTTTGTTCATTTAAGTATTCATAGTTTTCAATGGCTAATTGTTCTGTGAGTGGGCTGTTGGGTCCTCCCTAGTGTGCCTTAAGATTACCTGAAACCTGTCCTTCATGACTGGTCCTGCTGGTATCTGAAAGCATAGCTTTCAGCATCATAGCAACATTGAAGCCCCCACAGAAGGAGAGACTGACAGACACATGGGGGTTAGCCAATCGATATTTGACAAAATGCTAAAAATACAAATTATGGAAATGATAGTCTTTTTAGTAAATGGTGTTGAGAAAATTGGATATTGCAGGCAGAAGAATAAGACGAGACCCCTATGCCTCACCAGGCACAAAAGTCAACTCAAAACAGACTACGGACATAAATGTAGACATGAGAAATGAAACTCTAGAAGAAAACATAAGAGAAATGCTTCTGGACATTGGAATGGAAAAAGGTTTTTTTTGTATATGACCTAAAAGACACAAGCAACAACAGCAAAAACTAACAAATAGGATTCCATCAACCTAAATAGCTTCTGTATAGTGAAGAAAACAATCAAGATCATAAAGAGATAACCCACAGAATGAGAAAAAGGTGCTTGTCTTTTTTTTTTTTGCCCAGGACCTTGCACATACGTAGCAAGTACTCTACCACTGCATGGCATCCCTAGCCCATTTTTTAGTAATTTTAAGTTTTGAGTCAAATTCTATGTAATACAGTCTGCTTTTGGCCTTGAACTCGTGATCCTCCTGCTTCTGTCTCTGGAGTTGCTGCGATTACAGGCATTTGCCTCTGCACCCAGTTTGGAGAAAGTATTTATTAATTACACCTCAGATAAAGGGTTTAATTATCCAGAATGTATCAGAAACTCAAATAACACAATAGGAAAGCTCCAACAAGCTCCCCACCATGGAAATTAGACCTACAAAGCCGTATCTCAAAAAGAAGACATAAATTACCAACAGTAGCCATGCACTTTGGTGCATGCCTGTAATTCCAACAATTCAGGAGCCTGAGGCAGTAGAATCACAAATATGAGGCCAGAGGTACTTTGTGCAATTTAAAAAGCCCTTGTCTCAAAAGGATAAATAAAGGGGCTGGAAGTGCTGCTCAGTGGTAGAACACTTCCCTTGCATGCAAGAAGCTCTGGATTTACTTACCTACCCTCTATTACTGAACAAAAAAGGAAAAAAGGATAAAAGATAAATCCTGGTAAGTGTCTAAGGGACCTCCTATACACTGTTGGTGGGATTTTAAATTAGCCTAGCCATTATGGAAAACAGTATGGACATGCCTCAAAAAAAATTAAAAAATAGAACTACCATATGATCCAGCAAAGGAAATAAAATTGTGTTGAAGAGGAATTTGCACTAAAGTGTTATTTGCAGCATTACTCAGTATAGCAAAGATATGGAATTAAAGTTATCCATCTCCTGATGAATGGATAAACAAAATGTGGTACATGTATAAAATGGAATATTATTCACTCATAAAGAATGGAATGCTGCTATTTTTGACGACCTGGATGGAACTGTAGAGCACTGTTTCAAATGAAATAAACCAGCCTCAGAAAAAAAAAATGCATGATCTCACATGTGGAAGCTAACAAAAACTGATATTATAGATGTTGAGAGTAGAACAGTGGTTACTAGAGGGTGGGGAAAGTAGAGAGCATGAGTCAGGAGGATCTTCAGTTCAGGGCCAGCCTGGGCTACATAGCAATACACTGTCTCAACAAAAACAAACAAACAAACAAAAATAAATAAATAACCCCTGTTATCTTTTTATAAGAGAGCTATTCATAATTTTTTTTTTTTTTGGCGGTTCTAGGGGTGGAACCAAGGGCCTCACGCTTGCATGCTTTGCAAGTGCTATACCACTGAGCTGCACCTCCAGCCCATTTTTTTACTTTTTGAGGCAGGGTCTCGCTAAATTATGCAGACTGCCTCTGGTCTTGAACTTGCGATCCTCCTCCTTCTGTGTCCCGAGTTGCTGGGATTATAGGCATGTGCCATTGCACCCGGCTCATAATTTTATTTAATAAAATAATAACTAAATATAAGAATGTTGTTCATGTGTGGGTGTGTATGTGCCAAACAGTATGTTAAGATGTTGCTTTTCCAACAGGATAAATATAAAATTAGTTATTACAGTTGCTTACCTCAGAGGAACTTAAAATGGAAGATATATGAAAACACAGATGCACAAAGGAATAATCACAAGTTGACAGAAGAAATAGAGAGGTACTAATATGATTTGGATTGTTAAAGATAAATCTACCTCAAATATCTGAATTTGTGAATAAGCGATAGGTCATAAATTGGATATCATATTAGCTCTCTATTGTCAAAATTATTATCTCGTGTAGATAATAATGTTTAAGAACCATTCATCGATACTGAATGTGTTGTAAAGGCACAGCGG
The DNA here is from genome assembly GCA_007922755.1 of Pedetes capensis. Taxonomy (NCBI): domain Eukaryota; kingdom Metazoa; phylum Chordata; class Mammalia; order Rodentia; family Pedetidae; genus Pedetes; species Pedetes capensis. The sequence continues at coordinate 61,334 of VMDO01006931.1, read as the reverse complement.
TGAAACTGAATAGAAGAAATGAGGGTAACACTTGCTGATAAATACAAGCCTCATACCTGTATGACCATTGCACCAAGGGTAAGGGAATAGTTTAATTCATGTCTGTGGATCACATAAAACATAATTTCTAACAGAATAAATTAAATATGCAATAGATTTTTCTCCATTAACATTTGGGAAAATGAACTTATTTTTTTACATCATTTCCTTATATATGAAAGGATAAGCGTTTAACACTCAAGACTGCTATGAGGACCAGGTGCAAAGAATACCTTTCACACATACTGACCCTTCCTCAGCTTCCTGTTTTTCTAAATCATCCATTTGTAACATACTTTCTTAAGGATGCCTTTGATGTTTCAATTTAGCCTAATTTTTAGGGACTAAAAAGTATATACACCATAGTTTGATCAGCAACACTGAGTGGATGATTTTTCGTGTAGTGAAATTTTGTAGTCTATAAAACTTGCAAAATATTTAGTCTGTGACAATTTTAGAGCAACATGTCAGTGCACAATCAACCATAATTGAAACAAAAATAATTGGCAGAAAGCTATAATATTATTTAATCCCATATTCTAAGGATGGTAAATCTTTTTAAAAAACCGTAGACACTAATTTATTTCTTGAGGGGAAGTGTTGTCTGTGGCATTGCAACAAAAGCTTCATTGTTAACCTTATGTTATTTTCAGTCATAATTTTTTTTAATTTTATTTTTTATGAAATGTGGTAATTCTCAACCAAAGTTAGGAAACAATTCTATTATTCTTTCAATTAAACTGCTTTCCAGTCCAAAAGCAAATAGACTTTCCTGGTAGTCAAACTGAGACATGAAGGAGCCTTTTGGTGTCTTGCTTAACTGGGGTCATTTAGTGTCTTGCTTAACAGACAAAACAACTGCATGACAGCTAGAAGACAAATTTAAGTTCTGTTAAGAATAGCAGGAAGTATTTTGCTTCTCAGCAGTATAGCCTCACTTGCGGTTATCTTGAGCATACAAGACAAGTCAGTTCAAGCCTGTGTATGTTTTGGGTAAATGGAAACTACTCCCTTTTGGGCTTGCTCTTGACTGGAATGCTGATATGTGCAATGCTTGAAAATTCAGATTATTTTATCAGAATTATCCAAGGTTTACCCTGGCATTTGAAAAGAAGAAACTATTTCAGTAGTACAGCAGTGTCCATTTTCAAGTTAGCAGGCGGCAGATAATATCCAGAAATGTGAAATATGCTGGTTCTCTTTTATTCAGGATAACATACAGTATGGTAGGTGAAGAGAAGAGAAATCATAGTTAACTGTTAATTCTCAAAAACTTGGCAGAAATGGTAGATGAAAGCAATCAAGAGATACTATCTTTTGTATCAAAATAATAGATAACTTGTGAATCTTAAGTTAAAATTCTTTGTACGTGTCACTAGTTCTCTACGGTTTTGAACCTTTCCAAGTTTTTAACTGTGGAAATGATTTGGCCCTGAAGTGCTTATAAGCTATATTTATGTTGGCTCTCATAAGCACAAATGCTGCTCACTGAAAAAATCAAGTGGAATATGGAGAGATAACTGGCAGTTAAGAAAAAAGTTACTGAACACCTGCCATACAATTTTACATTCATCTGAGCTAGGATTAGGGCTAATGATAGTCACTAAATAGAACTGTGTACTATAGAAACCTACTAGGGAAAATTGTTTGATGTTAAAATCAGGGGTGTGTTGGTTCCCAGAGAGGTTGAGTTCCATGATTCTTCATTCTACATGACTATTTTTGCTATTGTTTTGTTTTGTTTTATTCAAATGCTATCGGTTTTACCTGCCTCTCAGGCTGGATTTTCTAGGGAATAGCATATTTAATATCTCTAAAACCTACGTTCTTTCTGACCTCACATTTAGATTAGGAGGAATTTATTCTGTAGGTCCATATGTAAAGAACAGTGTTCATTGTTTTCAATTATGATTCCAGATAAAAATACAGAAACATTTCATAGTGGATGATTTTTTTAATTGGAAATTTTTAATGTACAACTTAATGTGTTTCATTCTGACATGCATTCCATTGTGACATTTCCATATATGCATTTCATTGTACATTGCAAAGATAACCTCCCCCTTACCCTCTTCTGTACCTCCTCCCCCTTCTTCCACGCCCTCACCAAAGGCCTCTCTTCTACATTGCATGTCTTTTTGTGGGATTATTTGTGGATGATTTCTTATACTGATCTCTTCTCAATGCTGAGAGTTGAAGGATCTCTTAACTCTGGGAAGCCATTTTTATATGGGAGATTGAATAATGTGGTTCAAACATTTTGCATATTTCACAAATAGCCCAAACTTTTAGGTCACAGAGTTGATTATTTCAGTGAGTTGCCTCTCTCATATAATTTATTTTTAAGGAAGCCTTTATGAAATATTTCATCACAATTTATTCTTAATTATATTCCATGAAGTGGGAATTTGAAATGATATTTATAGTGTTTTAAAACCGCCCCCCCCCCCGGAGCAGAGTATGGACATTGGAGTCTTTCTCAAGCAGAGAGGAAGCTTCTTACTTCTTCATTGAGATGTGCTCCAGATATGACTGAATGAAGCCCAGTAATGTCTTGGACCCCACTCATGGAAAAATGTAAATTTTCTAAAATTCAATAAAAGCTTTGCCAGACATTGCAGAAAAATAAGAATATTTCAATGGACTAATCTCCTTTGTAAATATTAACTTATAAAATACTAAGTAAAATGTTATCAATCATCATGTGTCTAAGATATCTTTACTTTTATATTGTACAATCATTTATCAGAAAAATTTCAAAAACATCAGTCCCAAAAGTACAACTAATAGTTGATATGTAACAATCAATAACTTTCACACATGTAAAGAAAGCAGTTAGAAAATTTAATGGAAGAAAATATTATATTTACTATAGCAAAAAACAAAAACCAAACAGAAAAAAACAGAAAAATAAATCTCAAAATTTGGTATTAACTTGAAAAGAAATGCCATAAACCTATTTAACAAAAACTATAGAGTATTCTTGTAAGGTGCAAAAGTAGAATTAAACAAATAGAAAACAAATTATGTTCTTGAAAAGAAAAATACCACCAAGGTGATGTCAAATACTTTTTAGCATATATATTTAACATAAGGCCAACAAAATATCTTCAGAATTTTTTCTGGAACTCATAAATTGATTATAAAGTTCATTTGTAAGGACAAGTAAACAACAAATAGGAAAAAGCTTGATGAAGGAGTGTAATATTGTGGGTTGTAGACTACTAGCCTTAGTAGATAACGTTAAAACGTATTATAAGAGGTCTATAATTAAAAGGCTATGCTGTCCTTACTTGACTAGAAATACTAAAAATAGAACAGCAAATAAACTCCAGAAATACATCCAACTCCATATGAATATTTACTATAAAAGTGGTGGCATCTCACACGTCTGAAGTGAAGACAGATGTTTAAATAAATGGTGCAGGGATCCCTGGGAATCCATATAAAGTAAAATAAATTGTGATCTGTTTTATTGTGATAAATTCAAAATATTTCAGTGTTTAAATGTTTTAGATGACTTTTTGTGAGTATTTTAGTTATACATGTTAGTGGGGCACAAAGTAATATGTCAGTTGATATATTCCTTATGCAGCTATCAAATCCATATTATTAATGCTTCCATCTCCTTATACATTTTACAGAGCAATAAAATATAAAAAAGAAAAAGAAAAAGTAAGAATTTTGATTAACATGAAATGACAGTATATTCCACCATAGGCTATACTCTTATGTAATTTTTTTCTTTTTTATTCTCATAGAGTTGCATCCTTTATATTTTTTCTCTCCCATTTTGGTCCTCTATATCGTTCCTCCTCCTCCTACCCCTTCCCCAATAACCATTCTCTCCATCCGCTTAAATTTAGTTAACTTGTGTTTTCCATTCTTATACAAGTATGGTTGCTCATTTATCTATGTATGCATGCATGTATATATGTGTAATTTTTTTCAGGGACATAAATGTAAAAAAGTGAAATTACAAAAGAACCAGAGAAGGCATTAATGAATTCCTCTATGAACTGGGAGTGAGAAAAAAAAAAAAAAAAAAAACACATATTGCTAAGTGAAAAAAACAAGTCTAAAAAGGCTGTATGTTATGTGATTCCAACTAATTGTCACTCTGAAAGAGGCAAAACTATACAGTCAATAAAAATAATCTGTGTTGCCTAGAGTTTGGAGTGGAGATACTTGATTAAAGGTGAAATACAGGTGATTTGTAGGCTGTGAAATTATTCTATATTAAACTGTAATTATACACACAGGATATTATACACTTGTTAAAGCACATAGGATTTCACTACCTAAAAATATTCAAACTCAAAAATTTATTTAGGAAGTTAGGGGAACCCCAGGAAAGAATGAAGATTGTGACAAGAATATCTAAGTGAATGCAAATGTAGAGTACACCCTCACAAAGGTGGTAGGGGAAATTGTGTTGACTTTAATAACTTTGGAAATAAATGGCACAAGACTAAAGGCAGAAGGAACAGCGCACATAGATACTGTACTCTAGTTACTCTAGTTGATAAGTTTTTTTCCTATGTAGGTATATATTTACAATTCTAACACAACTGTACCTGTACACCAAAATGAGACAATTAAATAAATGGAAGTAGATGGTGGAAACCAAGTGTCTTATTGCTGGCATGTGTGTGTGTGTGCGTGCGTGTGTGTGTGTGTGTGTGTGTGTGTATGTCAGGGGAGGAGGCTAGAACGTATCATGTAGTGATGGATTTGAATTAGAGAACAATATGAATTTACATATAATATAATATAGATAAATATAACAGAAATATTTATAGATGTGTATTATATACAATTTAGCACACATACTTTTTTTTGCTATGTCAGCGGAGAGGACATAAAAGAAAGAAGTAACTTGCCAAGTACGGTGGCACACACCTGTAATCCCAGCACTTGAGAGATTGAGGCAGGAAGATCAAGGGATCTAAGCCAGCCTAGGCTATATAGTGAGAAATTGTCTCAAAAAACTAATATATATATATATATACACACACATATATATACACGTATATATAGTGTATATATAGGTGATAATTTTACACACACACATACATAAATATATATATATATATATATATATATATATATATTCTAGATCTTGGTTTCTAGTACCATTGCCCAATTAAAGAACCAGAGCTCTTTGAAGAAATATCTAGGGACTAGGCAGAAAATGTTCAAGAAAGCCCTGGAAGAAAGTCCTTAAAAATATCCCACACTAGTTTGGGATATGTCATAAGAGGCATAGCAAGCAACTAAAAGCATTCTCTATTACCAAAGCTGGAACTATGTCAGTAGCAAAATAAGGTAGCACAGGATTATGAATTAAAATATAAAATAAATATTTATGAGCACATAAATGATTACATAAATAAATAAAATGGAATGAAGAGACAAATCTCCCATACTAAAGAATGTCAAATTAATTAGCTGGGCGTGGTGGCGCACGCCTGTAATCCCAGCAGCTTGGGAGGCGGAGCCAGGAAGATCACAAGTTCGAGACCAGAGGAAGTCTGCGTAACTTAGCGAGACCCTGTCTCAGAAAGTAAAGAAAAAAATAAAAGGGCTGGGGGTGCAGCTCAGTGGTCCAGCACTTGCAAAGCATGCAGGCATGAGGCCCTGAGATCAACCCCCACTACCACAAAAAAAAAAAAAGAATGTCAAATTAATTATGAAGAAACTCTTCTTCGAAGAAAGGATTGTATAACTCCCCACAATTCAGTGTGAGCTGCACATTGTATCTTCTTTCTAAAGGGTACCATATGAAAAGGTGGAATTAGAGTAACTTTTAGGAGAGAGCCTGAAAAAATGACTTCTGTCAGATGATTTGAGTCAACATAATTTGTGATAATCATGGGATAGCATGTGTCCTTGATATGATACAATAAAAATGTCATTTTACCTTTGCGTTTTCTGCTACCCAAGCCAAAAACCTTAGTTTAATCCTAAGGAAAACATCATAAAAATTTTAGCTGAGAGACATGCTACAAAATACCTGACCAATATTCATCAAATCTATGACACCATAAGGAAAGTCTGTAAAACTGTCTCAGGCAAGATCAGACAGCTAAAGGAGACCTGACATACTCTGTCAGTCTCTCTCTCTGTCTCTCTGTCTTTCTTTCTCTCTCTTTCTTTCTTCCTATTCCTCTCTCTTTTCTTTTTATGTGTGTATGTATGTGTGTATAACGTGGTAATCCAATACTTGAAAATATAGAAAGGAAATCTGATAAAAACAATGAGATCTGAATAATATGTGGACTTAATAATAATGTCATATTATTGGTTCATCAGTTCTAATAAAGTTACTACACTAATGTAAGATGTTAATAATGGATGCAACTGTGAAAACTATATATGGGAACTTTCTCTGTACTATTGCATAATTAATTAATCTCCAAATATAAAGCTGTATTAATAATAGTTTATTAAAAATCATGTGCCAAAGACTTATCAAAAATTACGGTGCATGAACCTACTAATGAACCCAGATTTAAACCAACTAACCATAGAGTTGTTTGTGAGACAATTGTAAATTTGAACATTGGGCATTACTCTTTTACTTTAGTTGTGATAATGATATTATGATTATGTATAAATAGGTTATATATTTCAAGAAAGAATTTAATATGTATTTGATGTTATGTCTGGGGCTTCCTCAAAATCCAGTTGTGATTTAGGAATTGTGGACTGTAGAGGAAAAAAAGTTTCCAAGAATATTGGAGAGGGGAAATATGGGAGCTAGATAATGACTACACAAAAGTTCACTTTAAATGTATGTTTAAATTTTTCTATTCTTTAATATTAAAATTTGTATTAGCAAACTGTCATGAGTAAGTGGATATTTATCCTTATTAATTAAACATATTATTTCTTCTGGTGAACTGATTCATCAATTGTTAAAAAAAGCATTCTTTTATCACAATACAACCCTGGCATGTTTTTTTTCTTTCTTTCTTTTTTTTTTTTTTCGGTACTGGGGGTTGAACCCAGATCCTTGCACTTGCATGCTTTGCAAGTGCCGGAACACTGAGCTGCACTCCCAGCCCATTTTTTAACTTTTTGAGACCAGGCCTTGCTAAATCACACAGACTGCCTCTGCTCTCAAACTTGCGATCCTCCTGCCTCTGCCTACTGAGTTGGAATTACAGGCATGTGCCACTGCACCCAGCACCCCAGGCATAGTTTTTAAACAATAGTAAAAAAAGAAAAAATATCATTTCTGATAGATTTTAACAAAATATCTATATACTGTTATGTTCAATGTCTTGAGCTCTGTTAACGTTTTTACTATGTCATTTATGTTAAAATAATATCCATTCAGTCCTCTTCCCTATACAAACTGACACTAAACAAATGTAAAATATTTGAATATAATGTAAATAAGTTCTGCATCACTTTCTGAAGAGAATCTTCATATCTCAATCAGAATGACTTGAATCCTTAATCAGTCTTGAGTTAGTTAACCTAATACTTGAAAAATTATGAATTAATTCTAGCTTCTTTGTCTATTGATATATGCTTCTTCTATTTTGTTGTATTCATTCTGTACCACAAAACAAATAAGTACTTAAGCTAAATATTTATTAGTGCAAAGTATTGTACTATTTTTTCTACTGGACTAACCCCTTCAAAAATTGATCCAAATTTTTAATAACTCTTAGTTTTAAAAATCAAATTAGTACATTATTACTTTGGCAAGGCCTTCAGCATTTTTATCACTGAGTTTCTGTAAGCAATGCTGTGTTCCTGTCAAGGCAGACTGGGTATTTCCCAAAAGGTTTATTCTATTGGCAAATAATGATACTTAGTCAAATAAGCTCCCCCCCCCGCCCCCCCGGCCATATCTGATTGACAAAAGAAACCTTAGATCAGGAAAAAATATATGAAGAATATTCCATTTAGCAAACGGCAAATTGTATCAAGAGTTTAGGACTTTTTCTTCCAGTACTGTGATGGGGGAGGGGTTGAACCTAGAGCCTCACACATGCTCAGCAAGTACTCTACTAGTAAATTGAAACCCTAACCCTCTACCCGTATTAGTTTTTTTTTTTTTTTTTTTTAATTTTGAGACAGGGTCTTGCTAAATTGTGCAGGCTGCCTTTGGCTTTAAATTGGTGATAATCCTTAAATTGTTGGGATTATAGGCATGACGTTGGGTTTTAAGGGAAGATATTTGTTATAAATGTATTAGAATTATCAGGTAAACATTTTAGCTCATTCCAAACTAATATTCCTGAGAACTCTTTGGAAACTGTGTGCATATAATTTATGGCCTATTAATCAATTGAGTGAAAAAGGGACTTCTTATGTTCCACAATGTTCTTGGAAGACAGTCATGTTGGAGGCCACTGTTGACTTTTTCCCTTATTGGCACCAAGCCAGCTTTCCATTGCTTTTCAGAGTGTGCAGTGTTTGAAAACAAAATCCTTTTACTGTCTCTTAAAAGACACGAAATATTTTTTTTTTTTAACTTAGAAACTGTGTATGGCCACCAGGAGGCAGATATCTATTACTTATTATTTATCAGTTTAAAAGATACATAATAGAAAATACAAATATGGAAAATATAGAAACAGAAAAATATAAGGGTATATTTTTAATTTTTACTTGAGATGTATGAAGACTGGCTTAATTATTATTAAATAACTTGGTTTTCCTGATTATAAAATGAGCCTCATATTTATTCAAGGACAATTATTGTAAATGTTTGATTAATTAGAATGTCTATTTATGAAATTGGCTTCAGTCTAAGAGGAAAATATTTTTTATTTTACTATTGTTGAAAATGCCTGCAGCCTTACCATTCTGGCATCCAATCTTGTCAGATTTTGGAAGCTAAACTGGGTTGGGCCTGTTTAGTACTTGGATGGGCGACTGTGTGGAAACATCACACTGTAGTCTTGGTAGAAGGACCTGACAGCCCACTGCCAGAACAATCGGTCATTGAAAACCTTGTGAATAGCAGAGAAGCACTGATATAGTGCCAAGCATGGCACAGTGTCAGGTAGTGTTTCATCTGTTGTACACAGGGTCGCTATGAGTCCAATCTGACAACAACATTGTCATAGATAAATAAAGTTAGCTTTTCTAATTGAGTAAATAGATTGACAAACATCATAATCCCTGTGTGAGCTGGTTGAGATTATGAAGGTTTTGGGATCTTATTTTGTAATTATTAAAACATACTTTTCTTGGTACATATGAGTAACATGAGTTATGTTAATTACATAATTAATATTATATATGAGTGTAATGCCTGCAGTTGTAGCCCTGTGGCATCCGCTCCCGTCAGATCTCGGAAGCTAAGCAGGGTCAGGCCTGGTTAGTACCTGGATGGGAGACCACCTGGGAACACCAGAAGCTGTAGGCTTGGAAGAAGGACCTGGCAACCCCCTCCCAAAAATCAATCGCCATTGAAAACCCTATGAACAGCAGAGAAGCACTGACAATAGTGTTTCCCCTGTTGTACAGAGGGTTGCTATGAGTTGGATACTGACTTGATGGCACCTAACAACAACATGAGTGTAATAACTAGTTTAAAGACAATGCTCCCCTCTCTCTCTCTCCCACCCCCCTTTCTCCCTCTCCTGCTAATTCAAATAGTTGATAACACTTTGCTCATCAGAGGGAATCTATAATAATAGTGGTGGAGATTACTCTTGTCACCAGTGTTATTTAAATATATCTCCTATTCCACTTTGTCTTATATCCCAGTCACTCTCCAATACCTAGGAGTTATTTCCATACTTCTAACAAACTTTTTATTGAACCATATCATATAGAAACTTAGATGTGGATCTCCTTTCCTTTTTTGTTTTTCTCCTACATATAGTTGAGTGGTGATTGAGAAGAAAGAGCTAAGTGTGCAGAAAGTACTAAACAAAAAGATTGAAGAAAGAAGCTGGGATTGGGAGGATGGAGAATGACAAGTAAGTGATGGGATATTCTTGGGGATTGTAACAATGATGAAGAGATCAAATAAGTGAAGGTAATGATGTATAGGGGCTGGTGTTTAGCTCAGTTGGTAAAGTGCTGCTCTGTGAATTCTGAGTCCCTGGGTTCTATCCCTGGAACCACAAAAATGGGAGAAGGACCTGGGAGCCAACTCCAGAAACAACCCCCAAACAATCAGCCATTGAAAACCCTCTGAATAACAGGGAAGCGCTGACATAGTGCCAGGCATGGCACAGTGTCACAGAGTGTTTTGTTCTGTTGTACATAGGGTTGCTAAAAGTAGGACCAGACTCCACAGCACCTAACAACAACAAATGATGTATGAGCAGGAGGAGAGGAATGTGAAGAGACACAATGTAAGTGAGGAAGCTCAAGTGAGAAATTGATGGAACATGGCAGATGGGCTGGGTAGGAGGAAGAGAAATCAAGGAAGAAGACAGCTGCATTAGGATATTATCAGATTGAGAAACACAAAGGGAGAGAACAGATGGTCATGCTTTCCTTTTCTCAACTGTAAGTGCTCTCTTTGAAAAATCAGACTCATTCAAAATATTCTTGTATTGGCTGGAAGTATAACAAAGCACTGTTCTGAGAGCAAAGAAATAAAACATCACTGTAAAGCAGTTTTAAGTCCAACAAATGGCAGGCCAAATATTGCTGTATATTTAATACAGCTAGAATTTGTTTCTGTAGTCATACCACAGTGGCATCCAATCCCATTTGATCTTGGAAGCTAAGCAGGGTCAGGCCTGGTAAGCACGTGGATGGGAGACTGCCTGGGAAAACCAGGTGCTGTAGGCTTGGGAAAAGGACTCGGCAATACACTCACAAAAGACAATCAGCCATTGAAACCCTATGAGAAGCAGAGAAGCCCAACAATAATGTTTCGTCTGTTGTACATAGTGTTGATATGAGTCAGATACCAACTCAACAGTGCCTAACAACAGCAACAGAATTTGTTTACTTGGGGTTTATTATAGCATGGGTCTCAAGGATTCAATCCATGTTTACATTTTCTCAAGTTGTCTGGAGTTAAGATATGTCATAATTTATGGTGATTTCCTAGTCTATGCCAGTAAGGAAATATCAATTGAAGACACTAATTTTGAATTTGCTTCATAAATTTATTTTAACATATATGAGTCTGAGGAAAGTAAATGACCAAGAATAAGAAGAAAAATACTGTTTCTATGGAATTTAGTTTATGGGACCTGAAGATTGTTTGGTAATGAAGATTTTGGCAAAAATTGAGGAACAATGTACCAAGGAAAAGCAGAAAATTGAAAGCTGTGTTACTGGTCTCACGGGATTGTTCCATGTGATCTACTGAAAATAGGGTGGAAAAAAAGAAACATTCAAGAAAGGAGGAGAAAGGACTGAATCCCTGCAATCAGGCAGCTAATATAAAGAGAACAGAGATGGCCCCAGCCTGATGGTCTAGGACTAAATGGAAGTTGGTCCTGCATGGATAAGGAGATGGAGTGGTTTGAGGACCTATGCCCTATAGGTCAGAGAGCCCCTGGAAGATGGATGAATTAGCAAGTGGTCACGACTTCTGGAGCTTCAGGTTGATCTGAGCAGCATAGACAATAGCACTCTACAGAAAGTCACCTGTACTAAGTACTAATGCTTTAGGCAATGACTTTAGCCAGGGTTACAAAGCCTATTCTGGAAAGACGGATGGGTATTTACCGTTTTACCAGTCTCAGGGGATATAGCGCTTTCTAGAGGATGACTAGAAAGAAATGTGACAGGGATTCTAGGGTGTTGGAATATTCCAGTGCTTGATCTGGATGCTGGTTACCTGAATGTGTTCATTTTAGGGCAATCCTTAAAATTATGCACATATGTGCACTTTTAAATATCTGTTATAGTTCAATACAAAGCTCACACATACTGATTTCTAGGCTTCATCCTACAATAAAATTAAAATATGTAGAGATTGGCTTCAGTTCTTAATTTTTTAAAAAAGTTTTCCAGGTGATTCTCACAGGAAGCTGGAATTGAGAACCATTGAGAACTATACCTACACATGTATATTGCACTCCTCCATCCCCCAAAAGTGACTGCTTTCCCTGCTTAATCTTTGGAAGTCAGGGATCTTTGGTTCTGTCCTATATAGTAACCAGAATACCTGAAATTTAGATTGATCGTTCAAGAAAGGCGGGAAGAGACCTGAATCCTTGGGTCAGACAGCTAAGAAAAGAACAGAGAAGGAGGCAGCCTGATGGTGTAGGACTGAATGGAAGATTGGTTCTGCATGCACCAGGAGACAGAATGGTTTGGAGGATCTATACCCTATGGGGAAGATTGAGATATATATGTAAAACAGACAATGGATTTTGAAGAATTGGGACTGAAAATGCATTAATTTTAATAAATACATTTAAAATATATTGGGAAATTTTACTGCTTTTTATTTTAATGTAGATACTAGGGAATGTAAAATTATATGTTTACCTTATATTATCATTTTATTGGACAGTTTCTGTGTTGTTGAAAAGCATAGGAATTGTCAGCAGAGATGGCAGACATAAGTTTTGGCCTCTGACTTTGCAACCCCTAAACTACATAGCTTTGGAGAGTCACTTAACTTCTCTGAATCTCAGATTGCTCATTTATCAGGAGATAAGTATTATTTTATTTCAGAGTAACTTTGAGAAGTAGAATTAATATCATCAGCCATCTGATACATGTTTAGAACATACTATTAAGCTGAGAAAAGGTAAATGAGGCTTCTATCCCATTCCTGTGGTGCTATATGGTCATTTTTCCCCTCAAACTACATGTTTCTAGTAGAGAGAAACAGGATGCCTTTAAAAAAATGAAGAGTACATCATGGCATGATTAGAGTGTATGGATAAAAGACATTAGCAGCTGCTTTGCCAAAAACAATCTGTTGCCTCTCATTTTTCTTTTGATGTCTATTGCCCTTTTTTATCTGCTGAATTTTTAACCTTGGAGTAAGTTCTATATCTACTTTCATCTCTAGCCCCTAGCATACCTTCAAAAACAGTGCTCTCAGAATTCTTTGCTATGTTAGGCTTCTTGGCATGGACTCATTTGTGACTCAGCGTTCTTGTGTGGGGGCATGCCTTGACGTCCAGGCTCTTTTTCTTGACTGATCTCTTGTTATTGGCCTGGTCAGTGCTAAGCTATATCAGGTCCACTGTCAAAGTCTTCAGGAACATTCATCAGCTTTTGGGTCTTCTAGACGCCCCTCCATAGAGTCTCAGATTTCTACCTTCCACTTGGCCCAGTATCTCTTTCCAAATTTAACATATACTGTGTTCTAGCTAACTTTCATTATTTTAAAATATATGACTCTATGTTTCTCTACCTGTGCACTAAACTCACGTGGTTTTAATCTCAATCCTAATTGCACCTAATAAAGAGATTTAAAACTTAATACATTTTCAAGTCTTATTTCTTAAGCAACATGACAATTTACCTAGCAAAAAGCAAATCCCAAAGACAGTGGAATTGGAGAAAAGTTCCTTATAAAGAGGGATGGAGTAATAATTTTTTCTATATAAAATGCCTTTCTTTTTCCTCAATGGAATCAGTATTGCAAGAAATAATTTCAGTGTTCCTTTCCTCATATTTCTTGCTGATATTTCTCCTCTAGAATTTCAATGGGGTATTTTTTTATCATTTATTATTACTTATTGTACTCAGACATTTGTCATAGATATTTATATACTTTGATTACCAGTTTTGTTGTTGCTGTTGTTAGGTGATGTCAGGTTGGTGTTTAACTCATAGCAACCCTATGTACAAAAGATGAAACACTATTGTTAGTACTTCTCTGCTACTCACAGGCTTTTCAATGGCTGATTGTTTTTTGGGAATGTGTTACTGGGTCTTTCTCCCAAGCTTACAGCACCTGGCATTCCCAGGCAATCTCCCATCCAAGTACTAACCAGGCCTGACCCTGCTTAGCTTCCAAGATCTGATGGAATTGGATGCCCACAGTGATATGACTGCAGGCTTGCCATTTTTAGATGAATATATTTTAATAAACCTTAGCATCCCATATGGTCTTGCCTTTGTATGTAAAGAATCTCATCTAAAGCCTAGAAATAATTTAAAAATATTCTCAATGTTTATTTACATGTCTTTAAAAATAATAAAGTTTTAATGCAGAACCTGTAAGGATCCTTTCTCTCCTTCCTAGTTGATTCATTCTGTCTCTTCATTGAAGCTTCTTATTTGTCAACCCATAGGTGTTTTGTTTTGGCTTTGTTTTTGAATTCTGTTTCCTTTCTTGTCCAATCCTCCCTCTATTCCATAGCTCCCAATTATGGCTTAATTAATTAATTACATCTTAATTGAAACATTTTTGTCTATTGCAACCATTACCTAGTTAATCCACAACAGAGAACAATACTGGCATTGATTCTTCATGTACACAGATTCTTTTTCCTACAATCACTTTAATGTGTGTAGCTAGTCTCTCAATTCTATTTTATAAAAGACCTGGAATCAGCTGAGTGGAAAGTAAATTCCAAAGACAGTAGGCTTGGAGAAAAATTCCTTATAAAGAGGAAAGGAGTAGTGACAGGGGAAGGGTTAAAATACTGATGGGAATAACTATAGTCCTCATAATGCATTTCAACTTCTATTGGTTTATTGGAATTTGTGGCCTTAATTTCACTCCTAACTATACCTAATAAAGAGACTTAAAACTTGATGAATGTTCAATTCTTATTTCTTAACCAGCTTGATGATTTACTGGACCATTTGAGGAGGCAGGTTCTGTTTTTAGTCCTTGATTGTAGTTATTTTTACATAACTTTTTGCTCTTAAAACTGATGGTTTCATATTGTTTAAAGAGAAAATTGAGAAATTCAATAGGATAGTCATAATGGTCACACCATCCTACTCAAGTGATGTGTAAAATGAATTATGGCAGCCAAAGTGCAAACATGTGTCCTCTTAGAAGGTATGTACATCATTACCTTGCCCAGCCTCATTTCTTCATTTCAAAGTGCAAAAGTACACATGCTTCTTTAGTTCTCTTGGGTTTCCAATATTACTTCAACTACCAGTGTTTTCCAAAAGATCCAATATTTAGGAAAAATTCTTTAGGGTTCTATACCCATGTATCAGTGTGCTTTCTTTTTTGAGTACATAAATTTATTTCTTAGTCCTTTTCTATTAGTTTTCTTTTTTTTTTCTGTGAATTCCTACCATTGAGGTTTATAATAATTTTATCAGAACTCTCATTTCTTTAGGCTGTTAGAGAACATTTTAATAAAGCTTATCTTTACAAACGACAGTATCTCCTTGTCCAAGGCCTCCAAAATCCTTCGTGGAGACCTACTCTGACTGCTGTGTTGCATAGGTCAAGAGAATAAGATGTAACCTCTTTCGTTTGGCTATTAATTCTAGCAAACTTGAGAAAGTTCATGGTACGGAATATCCAGAAATAGATTCACCATGGTCACTAGTTTGCTGGATGGCTTATACTAATTTGCTCATTTGTTTATATGCTATCTTTGTACATCTTATCTCTGTAGGTCATATCAAATCTCTGTGAGTGTATTATGGTCAGCACAAAAATTAAAATGCAAATTTAAAATTAGTTACTCTATTGTTGTTGTTGTTGTTAGGTGCAGTTGAATCAGGTCTGACTCATAGTGACCCTATGTACAACAGAACGAAACACTTTTGGACACTGTGCCATGCCTGGCACTATGTCAGTGTTTCTTTGCTATTCGTAGGGTTTTTAATGGTGGGTTGTTTTGAGAGCGGATTGTCAGGTCTTGCTCCCTAGTCTGCAGCACCTGGTATTCCTAGGCAGTCTCTCATCCAAGGACTAACCAGGCTGACCCTGCTTAGATTATGAGATCAGGTGGGATCAGATGCTAAGGTGCTATGACTGCAGGCTTAGTTACTGTATTACAAATTAGAAAAAAAAGGTGTTTGGAATCAGGTTTTTATCCTCTGCAATACAATATTCTAAAGGTTTTATTATTTTCAACCATCAACATTCTCTCTGATTTACATATTTCCCTAATTGATCAGTATGTAAATTCTGTCTCTTAGATATATTGTGAGCTTCAGGAAGGTATATATGATTCACTTCCAAACATTTACTGAGTATTTAATAGGCAATGAGGATATGAAGATGAATAGAGGGTGCTAGCTTCAAAGAACTCCAAAACTAGTGAGATACACATATAAACAAATAGCTATGACATAGAGAGATTCATTTCCAGGTAGGTGTTAAGGATAAAGAGTAAGAAACAGCTAATTTCCTATAATGGAATTAGGGAATGGAGATACAAGTCAAAAAGATTGTAAAGAAGAGGATGCAATGGGGCTTGTCTGAAGGAATCAATGAAAATTTGCCAATAAACATGAAGATGACAATTTTATGACTAGGAAAAAAAGCAACAGAGACCAAGGAGTTACATAAAAATAAAATGTTATGTTTATACCAAAAATTTTGCTTGACTAAATTTAAGAAGGTTTTTTTTTTTTTTAATGTATATTAGGGAAGTGAGATGATCAGACTTAGGTATTAGAAAGATATAGCTGGTTGCAAGATGAATAGGAAGAGTGCCAATGAGGTAGGTTCTAGTGAGCGATTGCTCACTATCCATTACATTATGTTAGACCAGTTTTGATTTAAAAGGTTGAAGTGTAGACAAAAGCAAGTGAACAGTTTCAAGAAGTAGTGAATTAGAATTAATGAACTGAAAACAAATTGGAGAAAGAGGAAAGAGTTAAAAGAATTCTTAAGAATTTTGATTTAAAGTTACTAGGAAACTAATGCTACTATTATCTGAGAGGAATATGAGTATGTGAAGAAAAGCAGGTTTGAGAATGGGAATATGTACTGGTTTTAGTGTGGGAATGTTCAATTTTAAGATGTTTTGGAGAATCCACGCACAGTTATCTAATGAGCTATCAAGTGAGGAGTGGTGATTGCTTGCCTAGTGATGAAAATGAGATTTGCTACCGTAAAGGTGGTTGTTGCTGTTGTGGAAGTGGAAGAGGAGAAATTAGAAAAGAGATATAAGGATGAAATCCTAGAGAATCACATTTAGTAGGGAGGTAGAGAAGGAAAGACTAGTCACAACAGTGAAGGTTTGTTAGAGAGAAAGGATTAATCAATAACTAACTAAATAAAAGCACCTGAAAAAAATTCAGGAAGATAAATGAAACATTTCAAAAGACAGCCCATGGTGAACTCTATTAAATGCAATTGAGGAAGCTAATAAAACTTACATAAACTACCCATTATTCTTGGGAGCTGAGATTGATATATTTGCTTAGGCCTAATTCAGAGAAGGACAGTGAGACTTGTATTCTGCCTATACATGAATACTGTTAAGAGGTACTAGTAATATTACTGCCAGTCATCCCAGAAGAAAATACAGAACTCTGCAACATCACAAGACAATCTTGGCCATTTCTAGGTGGTCAGACTCTAGGATGGAATCCATATATGTGACAAATGCCACTATGAAGAAATGAGCACTATTATGGGGAGGTTGTAGTCATAGTGTGAGAACATGTCTATACATTATGGAAAGTGCTATTCTGGAGAGAAAGAAAAGTTCTGCTTGGAATATATAGATTCCATCCTGAAGAAGACTTGATTTTGCAGCTCTACTCTGTCACACTAGTAGCAATTATAATTATAAAAATATAAATATATTTGATTATTTCCAGATGAAACTGGAACCATATGAATTATTATTACTTCTTTAATTTCTACATTGGCCAGGGCTTTAGTGGCAGTTGTTAAGAATCCAGGAGCTACTGAAGTTGTTTAATTGGAAGTCAGTGCAGAAGGATAAGAAATAAGGTGGAGAAGCATGAAAACAAGGAGTGTAGGTTACTATTTTGAGAAACAAACAGTAAAGGAAATCTTGAAAACTTGAGCACAAGTTGTGGAACAGGGTAAAGTCAGTATTGAAAAGGACAATTAATAAGGCTTTTACTAAGGTCAGAAGAAAACTGTTTAAAAATCTCAGGTGAAAGAATAAGTCTTAGAGATTAAGAAACTTTCTCTTTCCCCTGGGACCTGAAGAGAGATGGTGTAGCACTCATGTTTAAACTGAGGTTGCAAACAATAAATAAACATTGTTATAACTTTTTTATAGTCATCTAGAAGGAAGATGGTTTGACTGATCTTCATTGGGGAGAAATGAAAGAAAGACAAGAAAATAAAGAACTTGTGAGCAGTATGGAGGAAAAATTAACACTGGATTCCAGCCTAGGAGGAAGGTTGCCAAGGAAACATTAATCTTGGTTTAAGAAAGATGTGGTGCAAATTAGAGACTTAGTGCGTTACAATCAGGCAGGTTTGTTAATTTTGACTTTCCAATCAGAGATGGTCAGAACTTCAGTCCTCATACCCTGAACTAGACAGACGTAAGAAATATACAAGGTGAAGGGACACTATACGGCTCTTCAGTTTGTTTCACTAACTATCACTTTGTTTGTATACTTGTGGCCTGAGTATTAAATATTTACATCCCCTTTTGCCCCTTTGGCTTGAGACCTTGCCTGGATTCAGGCTGAGCACACTGTGATACCTATTTTCTCCTGAATCTCACTTTAGTCTCTGCTTGGTATTTACAACTTGCATGTGATGAAGATAATATGACAAAAAGAGAACAAACTGAGATAAAAGAAGTCACACTTTCTTTGCTCTTCTGTCTCAAAATATTATCCTTAACATAATGAAAGTATGGGTGTCTGTAAGGACTATATTTTGTTGCTGATGGATTGGAAAGGTTTGCAGTGGAGTGGTCAGGGAGGGTGTGATGAGTGTGAACTTAATCTAGATCAAATATTAGTTCTCAAGTGGTTGGGGTGTGCATGAGGAGTTATTAAAGTCAGGCAGGGAGTTATTGTGAGGGAAAAAGTGATTGTGTATATAAACATGTCTATATGTGTGTGTGTGGGGGGGTAAAGAATGAATACCGGAAAAGCTTTCAGGGAATTTTCATAAACATCGTTTCTATAGATTGTAAATCACCACTTTGCAGATAAGCAAGTAAGAAGCATAGGTGTGATGTTGGAGTTTCTGATCTAGGAAGTGGGATGGTCCTGGTAGATGACAAAGTCTGGGAAGTGAGTCAGTAGAGTAGAATGGCCTTGAAACTATTTAGAGTAAAGGCCAAGGAAGTGAAGCCGGAGGGTAGGATATGTCCACCACAGGATGGCTAAGGCTTTAGATTTATCCTTTATATTCTGCAGCACTTTCTCTAGCACCACGCACATAGTATGTGATCAATAAATACTCTTAATAGACTGTATCCATTTGAGAAAAATGTGTTACTTTTAATATCAATTATGTGAGCATGCAACATTGCTAAATACAAATGTCATATAAGCTCAAAAATGACTTCAGAGACTGCCACTCTTTTAATTAAAGAACAATTTAGAGCCATTAAGACATTATTAAATTTTGGATCCTTTCTTGTTTACACCTGGTGATTATACATTTTCTTCCTACTACTACAAGTTTCACTCACAAGCTTTGCTGCCTAGCAGTTACATTTTTTTACCCATTATTATTTCTCTGAGAAGAAATAGCAGTATCATTTATCTTCTAAAATGGTGCATTGTTACTGTGCCTGAGTAAGACTCAGGGGTAGGGCATCCATAGTGAGCTATTGTGAAGGTTATCGCTAAAAATTGGAGACTGAAATTTCTGTTATGGATTGGAAAACCATTCCTATGAATTGAGGTTAAACATATATTAGCATAAGATGCTTACAGTTGATAAAAAAGTAAATTTGACAGGTTCACACTTGTTGCAAGTGAGTCATAAACCTGAAATCTTCATGTTCCTAGGTAACTAAACAAAATGAGTAGCACAGAACATAAGAAATCTGAACCATGTGAAGTTTACAGACTACGTGCCAGAGAAGTACCTTTTGAGATGCATACCATGAAAATAACTGAATTTATTTTTGTTTGAAAAAAGTACACTTTCTAGGATCTAGTCATATCTGTGTGATTACCCATCTAGATAACCTTGAGAAAGGCAAATCCCCTTCTGGGACTCATTTTCCTTCTCTAAAATATGGAAGGTGAGCAAGTCTATCTCTAAAATTTCCCCCACAGATAAATATGTTCTTTAACTGGCTCCAATTTAATTTTATAACTTGCTAGCTTTTTAAGTTTAGAAAACTTATACTTTACTAAATGCTAATTTCCTAATATGTGAAATGGGATGAAGATACTATTCTAAATGAATTATTTGAAGTGTAAACGGAAGAATATGTAGTGCAAAATGATTAGCATAGGAATACTTGACTAATAGACATCCAATGCCTATTATTAACCAAATCAGTGTTCTGGTCCTTCTGTCCTTAAGGATTCATATCCAGGAGTATCATAGACTTACAAATAAAAATATATTAAAATAAAATTTGGAAGATACTGTATGCCTTTGCCAAGCAAATTTATAGGAGGTGGATGTTCTGGAAAGTTAATTTTTATTTTCCCACATTGAAAAGGCCTCTGGGCTAGAATATAACAAGCAAAGTAGCAGTAAGAGGTCAAATTAAATCAAAAGCTCCATATGACTTTGCAGTTCAGCACTATTTATATATTTAAAGACAAGCATGGCACTACATGCATCAGAATATAACATAGGAATATAAACCTTCCACATATACTCAGCACTGGTTCTAACTTTACAAAGTCACAGACATCAGTTTTGAATTCCACAACTTTAAGAAAGAATTTTAGATTAACAGGAAAGCTATCAGGATAGTAAATGAGAATATTTAAAACCCATTACATTGGTTGGATGTTTTAAACAGATTACCGGAGTTTGACTAAAGTAGCCCCAGGAACTTCTGTTCACATGTGTGTCTACTAGTGGGTAGATTTGTCCCCTGATGGGTTAGGAAGAAGTACTGTAAAATCTAATCTACTCTCTTCAGTACTCTCAAAGATTCACATTGTTAACTTTTCTTCTGGTAACATCTGATTGAGGACCAAATGAGACTGATGCCCTTGAGTGAAAAGTACTGTAAAGAGAGATGTGAACAGACTTACCTTTCACCCTGTCTGTAGCTACAGATAAATGATGAATTCCTACAATAATGACATAGATTAACTATTGAAATGCTGTTCTACCTACTTCACCTGGAACTGTACCAAAGCCCTGTAGGACAGCTAAGTGGGCTCTTTATTATAAAGAGACTTCCTGTTGCTTGCTATCTGTCCAGTAACTCATGAACGACTAGCATATTACTAGTTTCTTATTTATTACTACTGACAAATGAGTTCATAATACTGACCAGAGGGATTACACAGCTCACAGAAACTTTCCATAAAAGAATCATGATGTCAAAATTTATAGCACAGGCCATCAACAGTACCAGTGAAAGTTTTGTTACTTCCTAATGGTGATAAATATAGTATCAGAATGCAATTCACACTAATTATTAGTAAAAGTTTACAAACATTAAAAAGTGCATAATAACATTTGGATCTGATAGGGCTGAAAAAGGACGTGAGAAACACAACACAAGGGCTTTATTTTTGTGATTGGTGTTCACATGATTGGAAAAGATTGCTTTCTGCATCCTTTTCAGCCTGGTGGAGATAAGTTGTCCTCCAGATTTAAATAGTAGCATATAGCATTGTGAGAAAATTGATGCTATAGAGCACAATGTTTCCAGGCTTTAAAATATATTGGCTTTTCTACTTTTCTACTTTCTCAATACTTCAAAATTCTTATAATTAAAAATTTTAAAAATTGGGAAAATTTCCCCATTAGGGAATAAAAAAAAATCAAGAGATTGAATTCTAGTCTGTTGCAGACACCTAAAAGATTGGTTTCAGATAATATTCACATTCATGGATATTTTCAAATGCGTATATAAGAAAGCAAAGGAGTCTTGATGAATCTGTTAGACTTAATTCATCAACATACAATTATCAAGAGGAAAGATTATGTTTTAAAAAAGTATGTTCTGTCCTGTGCACACCACTACACTATGGAAAATTAAAAAAAAAGCAGCCCTTTAAAAAATGAGTGGTATAAAAATTCACAGTAATGTACATCATTTTGTTTTTCATAAGCAATCAAAGAAGGGGGCAGTGCTGAGCATCTATATTGTACAATACAAAACAGTGTAAATAACACAACAGTAACACACAGATACATAATGCTATAAACAGTGCTTTCTGGATGGTTCTTTTACTAGGTGAATACTCAAACCAGAGATATTTAAACTCTGGGGTTCAACCAACCCTTTGCAATTAGACACAATTAAATCCTCTGACATTGTGAGGGGCCAGATGCTACAGGAATCATCATCTAGGTCAGTGCTACTCTCTACAAGCATTTCATCATATGGTCAAGTGAAAGGATCCACACAAAATGACATCCAAACACAAGCCACATGATTTCAACCATTGCTAAAGACAGAGGTAGAGAAAAGTCTGTCTGCAGTCACAGCTTCTGCCCTCATTTTTAACATGATAATGAGGAGATTCCTGTGATGCAGAACAGCCATTTTCTTTTTCCTCTTTTTACTCATAGAAACAAATGCATCCCAGCAATGCCTGGAGATTTGTGACATTGTCAGGTATTGTTGAAGGTCCAAGTTGGGTGTTAGCTTTCAGATTTTGCTGCTTCTCCTTGGGCTTCTCCACTTTGTTCTGTTGAATTTCGCTGTGGATCATCTTCACCTTCTGTAAGAGAAAAAGAAAAAAGGGCAAAGGCAAAATTAGAGTTTATGTTTTCTGACTTTCCGTGTATATCATTATTGGAAACTTCACACATACTCAAGAAATCTGAAATCCTCATAGAGACAAGTGTATTTTCTTGTTCGTCAGTTCACCATCAAGAAATAGTGCATGTTTTCAAAACCTGATGATTCTTATATTTAGGAGAACATCAAAAACAAAATAACATTTGAATTTTCAGGGTAGTAATGATTAATGATTAGCTGTGCTTTGTGTGTGTGCGTGTGTGTGTGTGCGTGTGTGTGTGTGTGTGTGTGTGTGTGTGTGTGTGTGTAGTCCTAAGGGGCTGAACCCAGGGCCTTGTGCATACTTTTCAAGGGCTCTACTACTGGCTTGCATACTCAGCCCTTTTTGAGTTTTTATCTTGAGACAGGGTCCTTCTAAGCTACATAGGCTGACTCTTGCTTCGAACTTTCAATCCTCCTACTCCAGCTCCTGAATTGCTGGGATAACAAGTGCGTGCCACCATACCCTGTGATTAGCTGTGTTTTTGACAAATAGGTAGGAAAATCTCATAGCTAGGTCATGGCACTTCAGTACATTCTCCTTGTTTGCAGAAATCAGTAGTGTCTTGAAGCAGAAACCAGAGGTTGGAGCAGGTTCTGACTCTCTCATTTGAAGGAATATTTAAAAACTACATTTTCCATTATTTGTTTATAGCACATGAGGATAACCCAGCTGATTTCTAAGAGGTTCTTTTAGTTCAGATTAAAAGTAAGAGTAGAAGGTGGAAGGCTATTATATTTGTTGTTAAGTCTCTTGTCCAGCAGTTATAGTGGACTCTGGCCTGCCCTTAGAGAACATGTGATCAATTCCAATAAAACCACACTTATAACTCTACTCACAGCAGTAATCTTAATCAGTGACATAGCAAACACTGAAGTTGAACAATGCTTTCATTCTATATTAGGTAAGTTTGTATGAGTGCAAGCTGCAGCCAAGTCTTCAAATATTTGCATTTGTCATTTGGGTACCAGGCAATGAATATGGTTTGGTGGACAAAATATTTTAGGCCAGTGAACAACAAACTATATCAGTATTTTCTTAGAGTTTGTTATTATAATTCAATGGATAGAAGTATGTGGACTGGGCCATTCTTTGGACTGCAGTGTTGAAAGACAATTTATCTTCTACTCATCAGTTTTTTTTTGTTTGTTTGTTTCTGTTTTTGACTATGCAGCCCAGAAGGACCTTGAACTTGTGATCTTCCTGCCTCAGCCTCCTGAGTGCTGAGATAACAGGTGTGTGCTACCATCCCTGGCTCTTCTTTACTCTTAACATGTAGACACAAACTATCTCACCATACTTTAATGATATTAAGTGTTTAGGGAAGTTAAAAGCAGTTCTTCTACATAAAAATTGTATTTTGTTCTAAAGCATTACCAAGGGCATAAACAGGCATTGCATATAATTTTCATGCACTGTTTTTATTTTTAGAATCTTGAAGAATCTCCCAATATGTGCAGATGGCTTGAATCTAGAATGTATAGATAAGCTTGCAATAAGAACTTGGTAAATGAGAGAATCTCTTGGTAACCACATGAATGAAGTCAAATTAGGACAGATACAAGATAGTACAATACTGAAGGATGAAAGTGACCACATAGAGCCGGGCATAGTGGCGCATGCCTATACTCCCAGTAGCTAGGGAGGCAGAGGCAGGAGGATCACAAGTTTGAGACCAGAGGCAGTCTGCCTAACTTAGCAAGACAGTGTCTCAAAAAATTCAAAAAAAAAAAAAAAAAAAAAAAGGGCTGGGGGGTGCAGCCCAGTGGTCCAGTACTTGCAAAGCATGCAAATACGAGGCCCTGGGTTCAACCCCCAATACTGGAAAAAAAAAAAAAGTGACAGCATAAATATAAGATGAGAAACTTGACTCTTTGACTCCCATGGGGCTTGGGCCTTCTTGGTGTCTAGGAATATTTCTCAGGGCTTACAATTATGCTACATAGAATGTGGCTAAATAGAAGCTTGTTAACAAATTATGGTGAGACTATATTTTTGAGTATAAACTAAAACAAAGTAGAGACAGGAATTCCAAAAGAAGTACCTCAGAATTTTCAGTTAGCAATGTTAAATTTGCTATTATACATCTGTTATTTTTTATATTTTAGACTTTCATAATGTGCAGTTATTATTCATAATTCTTTGTACTGAAAATAAGAAAGTCAGTGCTGTTTATAGTTTGCCTTAATCTAGACTTTGTGATTTGAAGAAAAACAGAAACTTTTACAAGGGCCTAGAAAATTATAATTAAAACATACAAATGTTTAGAAAAGATATTTAGAAACATGAAAATATTTCAGTAACTTTATATAATTATACTTAATATCAAATATATAATTATTTTATTTATCAATATAAATGTCACTTATTATTCAAATATTTAATGATAATTGAATATGTTCTGCATAAAAAGGTCTTCAGATAATAATATTTAATGTCAGGGAAAAAACAAACTAAATTACACCATGGATAAAAATGTTTTAAGATTAAAGGTGGCTAAAATTAGTGCAGACAATTTAAAATAGAATATTCACATAAAAATAAAAAATGTTTTATAAAAGAAATTAGCAAATTTTCAAAGACTCAGAAAAAATTTCTTCCTGCATTCCATGACACCAAACTAGAATCATTTCCTATAGTCTTTCTCAGAATTGCTTTAGGAAGTAACT
This sequence comes from Pedetes capensis, assembly GCA_007922755.1. Lineage (NCBI taxonomy): Eukaryota > Metazoa > Chordata > Mammalia > Rodentia > Pedetidae > Pedetes > Pedetes capensis. The sequence goes on along the minus strand of VMDO01006931.1, from coordinate 35,904 downwards.
ATGGATAGTAATATTATAGAAACAATGGAACCTAAAATATACATAGGTCTATATATTCTAAACAGGAGCAGGACATGGCAGTCCACTCCCAAAGCAATTCCAAAACAATCAGTCATTGAAAACCCTATGAGGGTTGCTGAGTCGGACCCGACTTGACTTGAGGGGACCTAACAATAACAACAACAACAACAACACATATTCCAAAGTGGTGATGATAAAGTTTTATTATTAATCTGAAACTGAAAAGGCCAATTTGTGACTTACTGACCTTTAGCCATTACATAAAATTCTGTCTTTTCATGTTTTAATGTAGTGTTGCTGAGCTGTTTCACTGTTGTTGTTAGGTGCCATGGAGCCCGATCCAATTCATAACCACCCTCAGAACAGCCGAAGGAAACACTACCCAACACTGTGCCATGCACAAGATCTTTTATGTTTGAGCCCACTCTTGTGGCCACTATGTTTCTTCTCATTTGGAGCCATGCCACATCAACAAAAGGAGATCTCAGAGGCTCTATGCCATTCCCATCATTAAGGTCAACTCTTCTTTGAGGAGGCAACTCTCCCCTAGTCATTTCTTGAATGACTTCCAGCATGGGGGGCTTATTTTCCAGCACTATTTTTGACAGTGTTTCCCTGTAATCACAACATTTTCAATGACTAATTGTTTGGGGAGTGGGCTACCAGGTCCTTCTCTTTAGTCTTTCTTAGTCTGGAAGCTCAGGTGAAATCTGTCCACCTTTGGTAGCCCTGCTGGTATCTGAAACACTGATGGAATTGCTATTAGCATCACAGCAACACGCAAGCTCCCACACCATGACAAGCTGACAAGTAAGGGAGCTGTTGCATTAACACATACATGATCTGACTCAGTTTTCCAATAACTCAAAGGCGTTTTTGTTGTTGTTGTTAGGTGCCTACGAGTCGTGTCTGACTCATAGTGAACCTCATAGGGTTTTCAATGGCTGATTGTTTTGGGATTGCCTCGGGAGTGGGTTGCCATGTCCTTCTCCCATTTTTTGTGGTGCTGGGAATTGAACTCGGGACCTCAGAGACTGCAGCACAGTGCTCTACCAACTGAGCTAAATCCCAGCCAAAGGCTTTTTTAGAGAAATTGTAATAGGACATATTGAATGTTACAAATGGAGTCAGAAACTGATAAGTGCTTTTTCACATATAACTCTATGGTTCATTATTTGTGAATTCCTTTTACTTTTAAAGGTTATTTTTATACAAGTCTTCTCAAGTAAATACATTCAGCCTTGACATTTGCAAAAGCTACAGATGGAGGAACTACTAAGAAACTTATTCTAATTCTCAGACAGCTATCAAGTATTTTGATGCATCAAAATTGTTTTTCTTTTTTTATTAGCAGAATCAGACTAGTTGTATAAGTATTAAGACATATTTTTCACAAATTCCCTCAATCCTGAGAGGAAAACCAAAAGACCATTTTACCTAATAATAACTTATAAAACAAACTTTTATTTTCATTCACAATAAAATTGGTTTTGGAGATCCATTTATTCTATAATGGTTCTTAGAATTGAGCTCTATTGCACTTACTCATGAATCTTGTTACATATTAAATGTGAGAGGTAGCCAATATTATCAATGGTAGGAGCTCAAACTTTGCTAAATATTCCACATAAGCAATTTCAGAGCTTTTATTTCACTTAGGATTTTTAAAAACCACCATGTGCTTTATTGATTGAACTAATAAAATTAGATTAAGGACTCTGAATTCAAATGGGAAATTGTGTAAAGAGAAGTCATTGAAAACAGTGGAAGTGATTAAGAAACTAGTTCCATACTTTCATCTTGCACTAGACTGCTTATAACTCTTACTTTCAAAAATGGCTTTTCATGAAATGCTGCAAATCATTCCATGTTCATAGAAAGATATGTATCAAATTACTCACCTGTCTTGTTGATATCAAGACCTGCTAATTTCAATGCTAATTCATTGCTGTTGCCACTTGCAGAGGAAACCAGGATGTCATGTATTGCATTTCTTCTGCCTGTTCTTCCTGAAGCAATAAAATCTGCATATGTAGTTTCCACATCAGTCATTGCTAACAAATATCCACATAGCAGGGACTATAAAACAGAGAAAAATTAATAGGTGAATATTATGGTATTCCATGGAAGACAATTATTAAATTTTCAGTCAACAATATGAATGTGAAAAATTGTCTTATTTACAAGTAGTGCTTTGGTTCTTCTCTGAAGTATTTACATCGAAGGTGATGGAAATTTTGTGTGAAGGGCTTAATAATAAATATTTAGACTTTGAGGATCATATGATCTCTATTCCAACTACTCAACTTTGTTCATATAATGAAAAAAGCAGCCATACACACTAAATAAAACATGTAATAAAACTATCTTATTTTTAAAATCTTGAATTTGGAAATTCTATCCTCTGTCCACAACTACCTTTTCTTTTTCTTTCCTCTTGTACTTCTTAATGGGCCAGTTCTTCACACAGATCCTGTTATTTCCCTAATCCTTTTTTCAGCCTTCTCTAGGTCCACTGCTATTGTGAATCAGTGTCCACCATTTCACGTAGCCTTTTACTAGCATCAAGATGTTCCTTTGAACTGTTGTGATCATTGCCTTCCTACCTGTACCTCACTGTTGGGAAAACTCCACAGTACACTTCCTTTGATCTCACTACTGGGTGAGAGTGTTACCAGAAGAAGTCACAAATTGTGCCAATTGGCTCAACTAAAAATTTCTGACTCTATTATTAGGACACTCAGAGTTGTGTAGAAATTCTTCTATTTACCTCTAGTTGACTATTTGTCATGCTTTCCTTTGTGGGAAGGATTACTATCCTTTTCTAGTCATACACCAGATACCATCTGCCTTAACAGACTCCATCTTTCTTTGAGAAGATATAGACCCTTGCGGTAAGTTCTATTAAAGTTTTTCCTTTGCCAAACATTATTTCTCTGTATTTTCTTTCTTTTCTGGATGAATTTCTCTCTTTTTTTAAACACGTGCTATTGATTTTATTTCCTTCTATCTTTAATGCCATTACCCACTTGTCATTAGCATTGTTGTTGTTAGGTGCCATCAAGTCATGTCCAACTCCTAGGGACTCTACTTGCAACAGGTGAAACACTATTGTTGGTGCTTCTCTGCTATTCATAAGGTTTTCAATGGCTGTTTTTTGGGAGTGGGTTGCCAGGTCCTTCTCCCAAGGCTACAGCACCTGGTGTTCCCAGGCAGTCTCCCATCCAAGTACTAACCAGGCCTGACCCTGCTTAGCTTCAGACATCTGACAGGATCGGGTGCCACAGTGGTACAGCTGCAGGTATCATTAGCATTACACATCATATTTTAGCATATTTTTATCTTTCTCCCTTGATAGGTATATCTGAAATATTGTTTTTTTATTAGATGTCACTCATATTTATTCTGAAAAAAACAAAATAATCTGTTACTGTAGGACTATTGCCGAGCACGTTCATTCCCTAAGATTCTCTTTGTACCTGTCTACCAAAGTGCTACTACCAGGGTCACCTTTGAACAATTCTCAGAAACCTTCAAAGCTTAACCCACAATCTATAAAACATATTTTGAAAATTTTAGCATTTCATTTAATGCTTTCTATGATCTCAATAATTTTTTTCTGCGCCAAGTGTGGTGCCACACGCCTATAATCCCAGCGGCTCAGGAAGTGGAAGCAGGAGGATCGCAAGTTTGAGACCAGAGGCAGTCTGTGTAACTTAGTGAGACCCTGTCTCAAAAA